>JASDQU010508301.1:27280-44331 GCA_032191745.1 Picea mariana | reverse complement strand
TATTTGAACCAAAGACAGAGTTACTTACAGCCATGACCAAGCCGTTCCAGCTTTCTGGCAATGAGCACAAGATTAGAAGAGCCCTGACCTCATCATCAAAGTCCACTTTTACAGAACTTAGTTGATTAGTAACCGTATTAAAATCATTTAAATGATCTGCAACAGACCCACCTTCCGACATCTTCATATTAAATAATCTCTTCATTAGAAATATCTTATTGGACGCCGAGGGTTTTTCATACAATTTGGCCAATGCGTCCATCAAACCCTTCGTTGTCTTTTCTTTCGAAATATTGAAAGCCACCGACACTGCTAGGCTCAGCCGTATCGTTCCTAGAGCCTTTCTGTCAAGAATCTCCCATTCTTCGTCCTTCGTAGCCACCGGCTTCTTTGTTATTCCGCCCAATGGTAGGAATAGATCCTTCTGATATAAATAGTCTTCCATCTGCATCTTCCATAATTGGTAGTTTTGGTCGTTAAATTTCTCGACCCTAAACTTTCCATCTTCCGACATTGCTCCCACTCGAACCAGGAACCCTCTTTTCCTGCGAGTTACCTTTCGCTCTGATACCAGTTGTTGGAAAAACAGGACCGTGGAGCAATAAAATAAAACAAATACAGAAACAAAACACAGAAGATACACAATACAATAGAGACACAGATTTACGTGGTTCACCCAGTGTGGGCTACGTCCACTAGAGAAATTGTCAGGTCCTTCCTTTATTATTATCCAGCATATGAAGGGATACAACCTACAGCAAACCCGTTGTAACTTCCTCTTCTTTCTCTCACAGTCTCCTATCTCAGAATACAATATTCTCCATCCACCATAGCCACAATACATTTCCCTCATAAAAGAGGGTTGCCTTCTAGGGCAAAAAACCCTAACATAATCTCTACCGTTAGATCTGCGATCTTATAATGAACAGTCTAGATTTACAATGAAATTACAATATACATTTACAAGGCAATTTTTCCTTCGACCGCTTCGCCCTCGAACCCCCATCGAGGGACGCTGCCCCCGCTGGGGGCCCACTTGCCCCTAGACCCCCCAGCCAGGGGGATAGCCCCCCACTGGACCCCGCAGAGGGGGTACCCCCCTCTACACTCCCCCGCGTGGAAGAGTGTACATACTTCTGGGGTGTAAATACTTCATGGGGTATAAACACGGCTGAAAGTAAAAGACCTCTAAATCAGGAAGATAGTCAGGCTCCACAACCAACACCAAGTACAGTAGTTCTCTCATCCCAAACTCACATTTGGACTCCTTGACATATAATGACTATGCATGCATAATGCCCAAGACCTCCTCCAAATGTGTCAGATGTTCATCCCACGTCCTGTTGTAAACCAATATGTCATCGAAGAATACCAAAAGGTACTTCCTCAACTGCCCTTTGAAGATGTGGTTCATGCAAGACTGGAAAGTACCAGGTGCGTTGGTCAATCCAAACGGCATGACCAAGAACTCGAAAGGTCCGAAATGGCATCTGAATGTTGTCTTCTCCCTGATGCTAATCTGATGATATCCTGACCGCAGATCAATCTTGGTGAAGAAAACTGCCCCATGTAACTCGTCCATCAACTCATTTATGCGCGGAATGGGGTACCTATTCTTGATTGTTTTCTTGTTGAGAGCTCTGTAATCAATGCACATCCTCAATGTGTCATCCTTCTTTAGTACTAGAACGACTGAAGAAGCAAAAGGACTCGTGTTGGGCCTGATGTGCCCCATCGCAAGCAATTCTTTGATTTTTTTGTCAATCTCATCCTTGAATCTCTTGGGGTGCCTATAGGGCGCGGTGATCACCAATGTAGCCCCTGCCTCAAACTCGATGGTATGCTCAAATCCCCTGTCTGGTGGTCTCCCTGGTGGTATCAACCCAAACACTGGCTCATACTAACTCATAAGCTTTTTGATATGTGGATGGTATTGCTCTCGGCCCTCTGAATCCTTCTGTGTGGTGATCAAACACTCTGTTGCATAAGCTACATCACTGTGACGGAAAATCTGCTCCATCCTCTTTGTTGATACTGCTCGGGGTGCTCCTATAGACATACCTCTCAGTACCACTCTCGATCCACTGGCATCACTGAAGCTCATGGTCAACGTCTGATAGTTGAACCCAATCTCTCCCAATGAATATAACAATTGTACCCCCAATACTGCATCAGTATCTGATAGGTCAACTACATAGAAAGTATATGTCATGGTGTAGTTTCCTAGCTTGACCTCTATGTCTGGGATCATGTCCAAACATGTCATCGTGTATCCATCTACCATTGCCACGTGGAATCCCTCAAACTCCTCGGTGTGTAACCCCCTCCTGGCTACTAAGGACGCATCTATGAAATTGTGGGTGGCCCCACCATCAACTAGAGTTGTCATGCGTTGTCCCTGTACAAGGCCCTTGAGCTTGAGAGTGTTGTACATGGGTACTCCGAAAAGGGTTGCTATGGTTCCCCCTTTCACCTCTCTACGAGGTTTTGTCGCCTCCTTAGGTTGTGCCTCTGTCGGTATCTGAGGTTTCTTCGACTCTCGCTCTGGCTCATGTGTGGTCTCATCCTCTAAATCACTATCTGCCTATGCCCCGATCTCCTCATCCTCCTCCTCACTACCCAATTCCACCTCAATGTAGTGGATTTGTCCCTTTCCCATGCATCTATGCCCTGGGACCCACGGGTCTCTACAAGAGAAGCAAAGCTTCTTCCTCATCAACTCACGTCTGGTGTCATCATCCAGCTTGGGCTTACCCTTCCATTCCCTTTGAGGATTTTTCTGATCCCTGTCTCTCTGTGGTACAAAGAGTTTGGTAAAGGGTTTGGGTTTCAGCCCTAAGTCCCCCATGTCTCTCATGTGCACAATGGCCTCCTGTAGGGTGTGAGGCTTGAAAGCCTTAACCCAACCCCTCAATGGCTCTGCCAATGCCTCGGTGAACAGCATCACCAGTCTGTGCTCCGATATATCTAATACGGCCACTGCCTTCCATTGGAACTCTGTGATGAAGGCCTCAATTGATCCTGTCTGTCTCGACTGTGTAAGGTCCCTGAAATGGAGCTCTGGATCTCTCCAGTCAAACCTCTCCATCAACCTCGCAGTGAACTCCAAGTATGAGGTAATGTGGTTGTAACCCAAGGTCACAAGCCCATTGTACCACCACTCATGGGCCTCCCCATCCAAGTGCAAGGTGGCGAAGCTGATAGCTTATGACTCTATCATCGTGTTAAGCTTGAAATATGTGTCAAGCTTTTGTACCCATGCCTAAGCTGAGCATCGTGATGATCTGTCGAAAGTAGAAATGTTCAACTTCCCCTCTTGATAAAATCCATGTTTTGAGTTTGCCCATTGCCCCTCTGTGTCTCTCGGGTCTGTTCTGATACCTGATCGAACAATAGTCTAGCAAACTCATGTTGGCATGGAACTCTGGTCCTAGTGCCAAGTAATCTCTCTTGTACTCTCTGAATGGATCTTGTGTCACTACCTGTCCCGGACCTGGTTGTCCCAACGGCTATCTCCCCTAGAACTGTGGATATAAAGGTCGGGGAATCCTCCCAGATGATGTATAGGCTCGAATAAGTGAAGTGTGTGCACTCGCTCTGCCCTGAGATCCACTGGAGCCATTGGCCCCACCTCCCTGGTGTCCTCCTGAACCGCTCGCTCCTCCTGCGACATTGGCACCTATAGTGCTCACGCTATGATGGATCATCTGTGTACTGATGGCCATCTGTGTTATGGCGTTCATCATGTCCCGCTATCCTCTGGCTAGGTCATTCAAGATGGCCTGCGTACTGTCAAGATGTGTCTCGGGGCCTTTCCCCCTACCCTCTAGTGTCTCTCGTCTGCCACCCATACTCCTCTCTATCTCTGCCTCTGTGTCAGAGCTGATATGCTCTCTATCTTCTAACTCTGGCTTTGTATCTGACTGAGTGTGGAAGGGAGTGTAGTCCCTTCTGTTCGAGTCTCTCCTGTCTCTGCTATGACATCTACGGTACTGAATGTACTCGTCCCCAATATGTCTTCGGCCCTCTAGGTATTCTTCACCTATTCCTGGAATCATGGGGTCATGAGAAGCACTTCTTCACAAGCTGGCAGGAAGAAGGCTTTGACACCACTGAAATATCCCTGATCCAGCTGATCTGGATATTTACTGCTGAACTAATGTTTGGTCTCTTAGATCTGATACTCTAGGGGTTTCTGGATGCGTTTGAGTCAATTGTTTAACATGCTTGGTGATTTTCGCATGTGTGTTTCATTCAATTAATGTTTAAGCAGTATATAAGATGCATGTAAAATAAGGAACAAACACCATCTCAATCATATGTATTATGAGGGAAAAAGCAGGAAATACAATGATATGTTGAAAGCAGGGAAATAATCTTTAGCTAGATCTCATGGATCGTCACTGGAATACAAAGCAACTACTACAAAATACCCATGAATAGAAGATGTGGATGGATCTGAACAAGCACGAATAGATCGGCAAAATGCAGTTCTGGGAAATCACGGCAACTGCTGCAAACACTGGAAAACTCGCCCCGGTGGCTATACTCGACAGATTCGCCTGGAAATTGTCCCAAACTAAGCACCCTAGCCTCTAAGATGCTTATGATAACTATCGAACTGAAGATCGAACCTTGGAAGCTCTGGATATCATCCCCTGGGGGGATTGCACACCTCCTAGGCTCTGTGAGTGCGCCCTAGTGATTCCACCATCGAAATCCACTGCTATATGTCTCGAAATGTGCGCCCTGGCCTCCTCTATACTGGGTCGGAAGGGTTTCCTCTGATTTCATCCAAAATACCCTCTAGAACCCCAAACGTCCCTCCTCAAGAGTTGCACACTATCTGGTTGTTTGATGCACCCTGAGAGATTCCACCGCCAGAATCTGATGACTGGTGGCTCAAAAGATGCACCCTGGCTGATCCTCAATTGGGTCGAAAAGAATCTACAAGATAAACCTTGGTCTTGTGCAGCTACGCAAACCCTCTCTAACCCTTGCGCCCTCACTGGCTGAGCTGCACAATCACGGCAAAAACTAAATACTATTGAATGGCACGGTGAGATACCTGGATGGTATCTTCGATAGGCTAGGGTGTGTCTCTCAACACCGAAACCAATCAAGGTGGTGGTTTCCTCCAGAAATCCACAAAACAACAAGAGGTCGATTCTCCTCCTCTGGAAACTCTCTCAACATCAAATCATAACATAATGAGGAATTAGGTCGAATTCCTCCTTTTATACCTTTCCCGATCTATTTCTTTGTTGACATCACTTAAGTTAGGTGCTTTTCCTCCTAAGGTGAGTGATTAGTTAATTAAGTCTCCCCCTCAACACCCTTTTCTTATATTTCTCCATTGACTTTAGCTTAAGTGACTTTTCCTATGGTTTTTGGCTTAATTCATCGTTTAGCCACTAATTCACCCTTATTGCTCCTCTTGTTTCCTGTTTGTGCCTGACTATAGTCTACGGGAACAAATACACTACTAAGTCACTCTTGTTGGCCTACTCTTGGGAACGGGACATCACAGTGATCTGGAGTATCATCTACATCATCTCTAAGTCGTACTAGCATGACATATCTAGCATGATGTCAATGCATCATATCTAAGTTGTACACCACCTCTAAGTTGTACTCGCATGATGTAGATCAGTGCCTCACTTTGTCACCTCTAAGTTGTATGATCATCTCTAAGTCGTACTAGCATGACATATCTAGCATGATGCCAATGCATCATATCTAAGTTGTATGCCACATCTAAGTTGTACTCGCATGATCATTTCTAGCATGACATGAACCCCCTGCATCATCTCTAAGTTGTATGGTCATCTCTAAGTCGTACTAGCATGACATATCTATGATGTCAATACATCATTTCTAAGTTGTATGTCATCTCTAAGTTTACTCGCATGGCCATATCTAGCATAATGCGGCTCACCAGCATCGTCTCTAAGTTGTACTAGCATGAACATAACTAACATGATGTCAATACATCATATCTAAGTTGTATGTCTACCTCTAAGTTGTACTAGAACGATGCTCCTCATGCCACTGTATCAACAACTCCAACCATCTTTATCATATCTGAGTTGTACTAGCATGATCATATCTAGCATGATGCAAGCATCATCTCTAAGTTGTATGACCATCTCTAAGATGTACTAGCATGATACAGATCCGCAGCTCACTGACAGTCCATGATGCCACATATCAGTGCTTCCTCCCAACTGAGGAAGTCATCTCCTCCCTTTCAACCAAGGGAGCAATCTCCACGAGCCCCAGCTTGTCCCTCAAGTATGCAAACTTTATCTTGAACAAAGGTTTTGTCAAAATATCTGAAGTCTGCTCATTAGTGGAGATATACTGGAGAATAACTTCTCCCCTCTGGACTTTATCACGGAGAAAATAGTAATTGATCTCAATGTGCTTCGACCTGTCATGGAACATCGGTTTCTCTGAGAGCTTTACACAACTCTGGTTATCACAATATATCACGGTCGAATCCAGCACCTGATCAACAGTCCAGAAACCAACTTACGGAGCCACACTGCTTCCGTACAAGCATCACAAGCTGCAATATACTCTGCTTCTGTAGTGCTGAGTTCAACAGACTTATGTTTTCTGCTAGTCCATGATATCATAGCAGATCCCAAACTGAAACACATACCAGAAGTACTCTTTCTGTCATCTGCACTCCCTGCCCAATCTGAATCAGTAAATCCATGCAGTTGTACATCACTATTTGAGACATATCTCAAACCATAAGTTATCGTCCCACGAAGATATCTCAAGATATGCTTTGCAGCTATCCAATACTCTTGTCTAAGTTCCACCTGCAACTAGCTCAACATGTTCACAACAAAGCAAATATCTGGCCTAGTATTCACCAAGTACATCAAGGAGCCAATCAACTATCAATATAGGGACGAGTCTACTGGATCAGAATCAGAGTCTCTCAACTTCCTCAAATCTGTTACCATGGGTGTTGCCATGGATTTGCAATCCATCATCCCAAACTTCTGAAGGATCTTTACAACATACTTCCCTTGCCCCAGGAAGATTTCACCACACTTCTGCCATACTTCTAGTCCCAAATAATAATGCATGAGACCAAGATCCTTCATATCGAATTCAAAGGCTAGCTCCCTCTTACTTTGAATAATGAGAGGTTTTGCACCTGTCAGAAACATATCATCAACATATAGTAGTAGGATCACCGGTGCATCATTCATAACCTTGTAATAAAGGTTTGGATCAGCATAGCTCTTGGAAAATCCAAGCCTCCTCAAGTAACTTTCAATTCGTGCATACCAAGCTCTTGGAGCTTGATTGAGTCCATACAACGCCTTCTTTAATCTGCATACATGGGTTTCTCTTGGGTATACCTCAAAACCTTGAGGTTGCTCTATGTATACTTCTTCCTCAATTACTCCATTGATAAAAGCAGTCTTTACATCCATCTGATGTAAACTCCAACCCATGGATGTTGCAAGAGATATGATGGCTCTAATGGAGGTATATCTGGCAACTGGAGCAAACGTCTCATCATAGTCTTCTCCCTCCTGCTGGGAGAACCCTCTAGCCACAAATCTTGCCTTATATTTATCGATACTTCCATCCACTGCATCCTTTATCTTATAAACCCACTTTGAAGTGACTATAGACATCTCTTTAGGTCTAGGCACAACTTCCCATACATCATTTTTCATAATTGATATTCTTCCATCACAACTTCCTTCTATTCTTTCTGCTTGACTGCTTCTTCAAAGGTGGAAGGTTCTGTAACTCGAATATGGTTTTGACTTCTTGCTTTCTCTGCTTCCTTTATAATTGATACTTGGTGAGACCATCTACTTCGCCATTGATGAAGTCATTGGCTCCATGCTTGCAAATGTCACTGTAGCTCCCTCCTAGAGTTATCACCTGTGACCTGCCTGGAACAAGAACAATAACAAAGGAAAATAGCAAACAACACTCTTCAACACTCTTCCAATGTTGTGATCAATCATTCTTCCATAGTAACTTATTTGGAACAAACAAATACATCTCCATGGTAGCCTCCGTGAAATCTTGTAAGATAACGGCCTGAGACAAGAACAATAAAAGTATTTCCAGTATAATAGAATTTTCATAAGAACATATCTAAGGTAACAAGAATGAATAATAATTTCATGATCATCAACATAGTATGATCAAGGTGAACTGCCCAATAGCAAAACAAGAAATATCTCTCTAGAGGAGATGTTAGTTCATTTTGCAAACAAGTACAATAAGCATCTATATCAATAGTACTTACATAAATCCAAGTATGCCTAGCAGTAATAGAACCTTTCAAAGATTGTTGTCTCCTATAGAAACTATCAAACTTGAATTGTGCAAACTAAAACTTAACAATTTGATCAATCAAACCTGGAACCTGGAGCCTCAACTGCTTGTTCTTCTAAATGTATTGAATCCAAGATCACAGCTTGGACAAGGTCTCTTGTACATTCCCTGCAAAATACACTCATGCTTTGCTGGATGATATAACATGAAAAGCATATACAAGTGCATACCTTTGAAATTTGCAGTATCATTCAGCTTGTCTTCTAATCTGAAACTAGACACCATCTTGACAAGAAGAGGTTAGAAACTTAATCAAAAAGGTTCAATGATTAGAACAAGCTAGAAACTCTGAAATTTCAACTTTGACCACAAATTCAATTTTGACCAAAAGTCAACATTTGACTTTGACCAGTCATCATTTGACTTTGACCAATCAACCTTTGACTTTGACTTTGACCAAGAATTCAAACTTGACGTTTTTGCTTGCTAAGAGTACCAAGAGGTCTAGGCTAAGGTGCACTAGAATGTCCAGAAATTATGCCAAACTTCTCACTTGAAGTGCCCAGAAGGTTAGGTTAGGGTTTATTGCAGCTGCACAATCAGAAACCCTAGCTACAGCTGCAACTGGTGCCACAACGAGCTTAACAAAGAACTTCCATGCTACCTTCTAGTGGTTAGACTGTCCTGAAGGTGGTATGGGCCCATAACCTATTAAAATATTCGATGTGCTCGTTTTACCATAGACAATATCACTATATTGTCACCCAACCATAGGCACAAGGCCACCCCCGAGCACCTTAACCTTTGACAGAATTATTCTGGAAAGCCATACTAGAACCAACAAATAAACCCTAGCCGCTAACTGCAGCAACAACTCAAGACAAGTAGAGCACTACTTCTCCAAGGGTAGCGCACAAGAGAGAGAGAGAGAGAGTCTCCATATCCACAGAACAAGTACCATACACAACTGCAGCAGCTGCAATTGCACTACTCTCTCAAACTTGTGCCATACTTAGCAAGAATATCACCAAGAGTATTACCAAGAATATTACCAAGAGTTTCACCAAGAATATCACTTAGAAAGAGACCAAGACCAAGAGATGACCATACACCCTTGTCCTTGCAGCTGCAACTACAGCTCTCCACAAGACTTGTTCTCTGATTGGGCGTACAAATGAGCTAAAACGCCCTCTATTTATATTAATCTATCTTGTGACTTTTCTAGTTGGCCCAACCTAACTTTCTGGTAATTATATCTTTTGTTTATCTTTTACCTGTGGAGCCGACTTGTCTTTCTGGAAAATAATATTCTAATATTATTTATTCTGCCAGGTCGACTTGTCTTCTAGAGTTTTCACACATCTATTTATAGTTTTCCTTGCTTCCGGAATATTCCATTCTAGTCAAAGGTTACACGTGGAGGTTAATACCTCCCGCAGCTACCATAACATCAACAACATCCACCCTAGCTAGACAAAGAGGGAAATTCACTCAGAATTTCAATTGCACTTCAGAGTTTGTGGTGGCCAATTCATTGGCTAGGGTTTCAGTTAGCATTTGTGGAGGTAGTGACTTCATTGGAGGGTTTGCAGATCTTCTATTGGGGTCGATATCTTTTATGTGTTAAATTTTAATGATTGCCAGGCTCAAACATGAGGTTTATTTCATTTAGCATGTACTTGAACCATAAACAAATGCAGCAACACCATACACAAGTGCTGCAATAACCAAGATCACAAGAAGAATAACCATGCACAAGAACACAAGAAGTATCCTGGGAAAACCCTTCTCAAAGAAGGGAAAAAACTAGCAATCCTTTGCTATATTCTCAAGAGAAGATCCCCCACACCATAGACCTAGCACACAAAAGGGTGCTTACCAAAACCTAGAACCTAGCGCCCAAGAGAGGTGCGCACTTCAACTGTACATGCACTTGCTGAAATTCCGAGATGACAAGTGAGAGTGTGAAATCCTCAATGGGGATTCACCTCTATTTATACAACAAATGACACAACAAAAGGTGTGTCTATTGGCACAATAGGGCTGACCTCAATAACTCAAATAATATAATTAATCATTACATAAATATTAATTATCTTTCACATATGGTGGGGCTGACTTGTACCCTTTACATCACAAATTAGGGTTACAAGTAAATCTTACTCTCAGACAATATAGCAGGGATCTCACACGTACACTAGTGCTCAGCCATTAGGGACATGTCCACCTGTGCTCAGCCACAGGGACATCCTACTCAACAGATCTCTCAACTGAGTCCACGAGAGAATCATCTGGAGTACCACCTCAAGCAGACTCAACTGAGTCCACATGAGTACAAGGCAAGAGACCATCTCAAGTTGACTCAACTCAGTCCAGAGGAGTTCAAAGCAAGAGAGCACACGTTATCACAACTCAGTCCAGAGTCTGATGCACACCCATCAAATGGGCACACCCCACACTTGGGCTTTCTCACACAAATGTCTCAACTCAGTCCAGAGGAGAACGATCTGGATGATGTCTCATGAAGCTACAATCAACAACACTCCCTCTCAGCCAGGGAGGCATTCTCCACCAGGCCAAGTCTCTCACGGAAGTACTCGAACTTCATCCTGGCAAGCGGTTTGGTGAAGACATCTGCAATCTGCTCATGTGTAGAAAGGTATTGCATGTGTACTGATTTCCTCTGCACTATATCTCTGATATAATGGTATTTGATCTCAATGTGTTTCAAATTATCGTGAAACACAGGATTCTCTGAGAGCTTCACACAACTCTGGTTATCACAATGGATAATAGTGGAGTCCATCTCATGACCAAATAAATCTGCAAGGAGCTTGCGAAGCCACACTGCTTCGTGGACTGCCACACATAACGCTATGTACTCTACTTCTGCGGTACTTAAATCCATGAAGCTTTGTTTCCTACTGCACTAGGAAACCATGGCAAATCCCAAAGTAAAACAACAACCAGATGTGCTCTTCCGATCCACTGCGCTCCCTGCCCAATCTGCATCGCCATATCCCTGCAATCTCATGTCTACACCAGAGGCATATCTCAAGCCATATCCAATTGTGCCTCGTAGATATCTCAACACATGCCTCGTTGCTATCCAGTGGGTCTGTCTTGACTGACTCATAAACTGACTAAGTACGTTCACTGCATAGCATATATCAGGTCTGGTGTTAACCAGATACATCAATGATCCAATCAGTTGTCAGTAAAGATGTGGATCAATCTCACCTGAATCAGTAGAAGCCTCATTCATTTTCTTCAGATCCATCACCGTCGGTGTAGGCATGGATTTGCACTCTGTCATATCAAATTTCTTCAATATCTCCACTGTATATTTTCCTTGACTCAGGAAAATCTCATTAGTCCTCTGCCATACGTCTAGTCCCAAGAAGTAGTGCATCATACGCAGATCCTTCATCTCTAATTCAGAAGTCAATGCACGCTTGCATTCAGCAATAAGACTTTATGAACCAGTGAGAAATAAATCATCAACATACAAGACCAAAATCAGGCACTCGTCACCAACAATATGTTAGTATAGGTTGGGATCAGCAACACTTTTGTTGAAGCCCAAACTCATCAGGAATCCATCCATCTTCTCGTATCAAGCACGGGGTGTCTGCTTTAGTCCATACAGGGCTTTCTTCAACCTGCACACATGAAATTTTTGCTCATGTATCACGAATCCCTTTGGCTGCTCCATGTAAACTTCTTCCTCAATCTCACCATTAAGAAAGGTTGTCTTTACATCCATCTGATGTAGTCTCCAACCCATGGATGTCGCTAGGGAAATGATCGTACAGATGGAAGTGTATCAGGCTACAGGAGCAAATGTCTCCTCATAATCAATTCCCTCCACCTAAGAGAATCCTCTGGCCACAAATCTCGCTTAGTACTTCTCAACACTTCCATCAACTGCATGCTTGATCTTATAGATCCACTTGGAAGTCACTACAGACTTCCCTTCTGGTCTCGGAACAATATCCCACACATCATTCTTCATGATGGACTGATACTCTTCTGTCATGGCATCTTGCCATGCCTGCTGACCTGTTGTTTCTCCATGACAAGAAGGCTCAGTATCAATGATGTGGCTCATGACTGAAACATAGCTCGAAAATCTCTGTGGTCTCTTGCTCTCTCAGAATGTGCCTCAAGGAGTTGCATGTCCCTCTTCCTCCTGCAGAGTCTGTCGAGCCCAGGCAGGCCTCTTATGGCCTACTATAATGTCTCTGGGAACATCAACGGGATCAACTGGATCAATGGATGTCTCCCTATGAACTATTGAAGGGGGAGAAGGTATTGTATCACTGTCAATCTCCATCTGAGATTGTCTGGATCTTCGAAAGGCTGTCTCTTCCTCAAAGATGACATCTCTGCTCACTTCAATCTGTCTCTGACCAAGGATGTAGATCTGGTATGCCTTTGAAGATTCATTGTACCCCACAAATGTAACCCTTTTGCCTGAAGGATCTAGCTTGGATCTCTTCTCCTTGGGTATATGAAGTATATTGGACACCCAAATATCCTGAAGTGTCCAACCTCAGGCTTCACTACGGTGAAGGTTTCTTCGGGAGTCATGTTCTTCAAAATCTGATGAGGACTCTTGTTCTGAACATACACTATTATCATGGATGCTTCTGCCCACAGAATCATAGGTAGATTCTGATCATGTATCATCGCTTTGGTTGCCTCAATGATGGTTTTGTTCTTCCTCTCTGCAACCCCATTCTGCTGAGAGTTATAAGGAACGGTGTACTCCCTCTTGATTCCTGCCTTAATACATAAATCATTGAAATCCCTGTGTTGACCGCCTATTCAGCTAGGGGGTCAACTCATGTGCCATGAAGATATGCACCATCAGATGCGAATATGTTGAAGACAATATTGGTTCTACTTCGGCATTTTATGCTCCAGCACAAAATTTTGTAAACGAAATTTCTGCACCCCTGCGTGGGTTAATAATGTAATAAGTCTGCAGGGATCATAGTTAGGTCAGGTACCTTGGGATGTTTTCATTGAGAGAGTTCTTTTCACCAAGGGTTTTTTATCCTCAGGTTGTCAACTGGGCTTTTTAGCCTGGTTGATTTCCCATGAGTTTTTCCCTCACACGTGCAATAATTCCTCCAAAGTGGTGAACGGAGTTCTAATGGTCTCATCCTTTGGTAGCTATTGTTTAGGAATGATGTAAATGACCATGCCAGACAGTGTAGAAAGTTTCACGGAATTTCGTCGAGTCTAGATAGATTTTTTTTAATTAATTAAAATTAATTAATTTTCCTAAGGTTGGAATTTTGATTATTTAATTAATTAATTGTTTTTGAACAAATATTGTAAAAACTAGGTCTTTGGGCTTTTGATAGGGATATTTGTGCTCAAAAGAAATGGAATAGCACCCCCTACACCCATGGACCAAGTTTCAGCTCAGTTGGACAAGTTTTGCTATGCATTTGTCCACCCGGAGTCAAAGTCAGTCAAAACAACAATTTTAATTGCTAAGTCAAATTTTGTAATTTCGTAAAAAAGAGTTATTGGGTGAATGTTAAGGTGGATAAGAGCAAGATAGAACCTCCCTAACCTACCCAACCCAACTTACCAACTTTCTAACCTTTTTCTACACCCCCAACTTGCCCATCCTCATTCTACCTCACGCCCCCTAGGGGAAAAGACGTCCCCTCTTCACCCAAAACCTTAGCAAACAACTAATTCTTGATTTTGGGCCCCTCTCTCTCACCTAGTGCGCCCTCCCTAGCCTCATAACTAACCCATTGGTGGCCCACACCCATTCCCCCTCTCTCCTTACCTCACGTCCTAGGGGGATTTGCGCCCCCTCTCACCCAAACCTTTGACTTTGGCCTTGTTATTTGGTGTGGGCCCCTCCCATGTGAGGTGCGCCCCTCCTAACCTCCCACCTCACCTTTCCTTGGCCCCACTTGCCCTCTCATCCATCCATCTGATGGATCCATATCTAAAACCCTAAGTAGGGCGCCCCATTCATTGAGATGTGTTCTCTTGCTTGGGATGTGACACTTGGAGTTCATCCAAGTGCCTTCACTTTGCCTCTTGAGGTATAAGTAGAACCCTTCCTCACCCTTTTTCCTCACCATTCTTTGAGCTAAAGTTATGCTACTGAATTCTTGCCTCACCCATCTTGCTCTTGCCATCTCATTTTCACTCATTGCCTCTTGAGAGTATTGGAGCAATTAGTTGCTGCAAGGCTCTCATATTTTTGGATTCAATAAAAAGCTTTGGAGGATTTTGGATCAATCTAGAGTAATCAGATTTGTCTATTGCACATGAGGTGATCTTGCTCCTTTACATTTTGTGAGTTTTTTACTAGTTTCTTGGGCAAATTAGTTTGTTTGGGTAGATCATTTGACATTAGTGTTGTTGATCTATATATGTAGGATATTTAGCATTGTGAAGTACTTCATTTTACTAATCTATCTTGTCATATTATGCTATTTTTGGACTCACATCTTGTCTAAGTGTGCAGATTTTCTCAAAGGAGTTGGTTGGAAGAGACTTTAGAGGGGTTTTCAACCAAAGCCTTCATACACTCCTTGGTTTAATTTGGATCTGATATATTTCTTTCATTCATATCATATTTCTGTAGCTAACTTGTCTTAGATAGGTCAAAAATATTTACATTTCAACTTGGAGATTTTATGTGAAAATTTTCTATGTAAAAACAGAAAATTTTCTTAACATTTTTTGTGTTTTGCAGCATTTCCAGCAAGTTTTTGCTTGCTGGTTTTTGCAGATTCTTACCAGGAACAAGGGGAAACGCTGTCAAAATTCACTCTTACAACATCCCCAAGAGGTTCCACAAGTTGGGTAACGAATCCCTTCCCTTTCCTCTTTGTATATTGCATTTCTTTGCTATTATTTCAGCTTATTTGTTTCATTTTTTATAAGTAATATATTGCCTACACCTTGGGTGTGTGATTGGCCAAGCCAATCCCCCAATATCGTTGGGCTAGTTGTTAGTTTCCTTTTAACAAGCATTTTTTATTTCTTGTCCCACTTGTCTACAAGGCAAGGTTGTGTGGCTAACATAATAATCAATCAAGTTTTCTTATTTCCAACCCTCTTTGGCCAAAAATGGTAGGCTTGCCTCCACCTTGGCCATTGTGAGTGGTTATTTCAATTTCTAAGTTTGATAAGTGTTACTTGCCTACACATTGGGAGAGTAATCCCCAAAATCGTAAGGCTAAAGGGAAATTTATTTGTGTTGATGATAATATGCTCTAATGGTTTAATATCTTCTAGAATAGTCATCATAATTATCTTGCCATTTCTTTCAAGTTATTTCCCTTTATATGCTTATAAATGTCTTATGGGTTAATGATTTAAGTTTTGCTCAAGTGATATAACTCATCTTTTCCTTAAGTCATTTATCTCATTTATCTTCTAAGCATATGTGATCTTTTCATGGTTTAGGATCTAGATCTTTCACATTGCTAAGTTTTCATTTCAAGCACATCTATCTTTTCATTGGTTTAACATACACATGGAGTGAATGATTAATCTCTAAATCTTATTCTTATTATCATTTCAGCAAGTTGTTCTTGCCTTTTCCTTTTTGCAAAGTTACATGCTATTGATGGTGAATGGAATGCTATGTCAATGATGGTTATCTTATAAGTTTTTTCATTCATGTTATCTTATGATATGGTCTAAAATATTTACATCACTAGCATTTCATTTTCAAGCATTTTCATTTTCGGTTTTGGGCCTAAAACGTAATTTTTGAGCACCTAAAACACTCCTAAAATTAACCAAACACACCTAAAGACTCACCCGCGAGTCATAACAATATTTTAGACACTTATGATAGCTTTATTCAGCCATCTCCACCATCTAAAACGGGTTTGAGGAAAACAACGAAAGGAAGTGGCGAGGGACCGTCCCGTGATCCTCCAGAAGGGGATCCTTTCCGGGAAGTACTCTTACTGTCAGGACTGACCTGGGAAGCTAGGGTGGGCCTCGTTGCCTTACTATCTTGAGCACCAGGCAGTTATTTGACCAAGGGAGGAGGAAGCTTAAAGCCCCAACATAGTTAGGGGGAGGGAAATAAAATTTACTTAAACTTTTAAGAAACTCCTTAATCACTTAGTTGCATAGATAATCACTTAGTTGCAATCTTATGGTTTATCTCTATAATTATCTTAAGTTTATGTGGGCATTTGTTTAAAACATTGATATATCTTGCTTTATTGCTTTTGTGGTGTGATTCAAGAAGGAGTTGAGTATCCCACTTGGGGAGGCATCACTTTCTTGAGTCTTGAGTGCTTTTATGGTTGCCATTGAAAAGCAGTCCAATAGAGTAAGTGCTATTGGGGCATGCTTGGCTCATGTGTTGATCTCACTTTGATTTTCTTGTATTTTTTGTATCTATTTGTATCTTGTGTAATCATTGTAACATCTTTAATTATTTTGTAAATACTTGTAATCTCTGGTTTGGGGGTAGTTTCAACTTATTTTATTTGTAAACTGTTTGTAATTGAACACCCTCAAATTTAGTTGACCTCGTTGACCAACCTTAGGCACTAGTCATAGTTGACTTAGGGAAAGGGTTGATTGTCATATAGATAGACTTGCACTTTGCATTTGCTGCCTTAGCATCTTAGGCTAGTATCCCCCCTTAGCCTTTAACAAAATAAAACCAACTCCTAGAACATAAACGTTAAATCCAATCTAGTAACTAGGGT
>JASDQU010508300.1:72966-102575 GCA_032191745.1 Picea mariana | reverse complement strand
CCCGAATCCATCAAGCAATTGTGCAGTACCTTGTCATGTATGTTCAAGGAAGTGTAGAAAGGAGGGGATGAATCATTCATGTCTTCTACCATAGGACCTAGAATAACTGCAGGCTTTTCATCTTGCAAATTGATGGTCTGTGGGAAAGCATGAGACCTCAGACCGTAAAAGCTTAGAGAAGCGTTTCTTGAACCCTTCATGTTTAATCAACTCGGTCAGGGGCACAGGGATTCGGATCTTTTGAATTTCATGCTCGAAATTAAAAGAAGATGCAAGCTTCGGGATTTCTCTTATTTCGGGAACATGACTCTGGACTATGGGAGAGAGGGGCCGTGTCTTCTTACCTCTGTGACTGTCTGCTACTTCATTAGCAGGTTTCTCTGTTCTAGTGAACTGCTCAGAAACATCAGGTGCTACTGTCTTTTTCTTGGACCTCAAGTCATACCTGCCTTGGATGCCACTAGCCTTGTTTCCCTTGCTCAATTCATTTAGCTGACTGTCCATGAGAGACTCCTCGTATGCTGATTGAGTTAGATGAGGAAAAGGAAGAGTGTCTCCGAAGCAATGGATTTCAAGATCAAGCTCATCTGTTTCCCCTTCTTCCTCCTCGGCCACAAAATTGTTTTGAAAAGGGGCCTGAATTTTCTGGTCTTCTCTGTCTCTTCCCCTCTCTCTTTGCATAGTCGGGGAAGCAACATTGTTTGGCCTCCTGAAACCTCCTTTGTTTTTAGCATTTTGAGGGCCTTTGTATGCTTGCCTTCCCTCCACCTTCATTCTCTCCATCTCTGCAGACAGAGACTTCACCATCTTGGTCAACTCATCCACTTGAGGGTGGGGCACTGATGGGCCGGAGGTTGAGGCTTCAAATATTCCCTTTCTCCTGTCTACGTCATCCTTGTTCCTCAATCTATCGGCTGCTAATACATTAGATTCCACCTCTATGGCCGCATCTTGCATTTGAGCTAAGGAGGTGGCTCTCCTTTCTCTCAACAGAAGACAAAAATCGGGGCCAAACGCACTAGCATAGCAAATCTTGGCAGAAGCTTCTGAGGGCTTTATCTCAGCAGGAATTTTATTATACATTTTATTGAATCTTTTGGAGAAGTCAGAGACGGACTCTCCTTCCATCTTCTTCAAAGACCCGAACTCTGTCATGTAATACATGAAATCCTTCCTATCTCCCCACTGCCTCAGGAAAGCACTATCCAGAGCTTCGATCCCAGCAATAGATCCAGGGGCCAATCCTCTAAACCACTTCCTCACCTCACCATCCAGGCTCTGGACGAAAACTCTCATCCAGAGATCTTCATTTTCAATGTTCAGGTTGTCTTTATAACTGTAGAAAGCAGCCAGGTGCTCTTCCACAGTTATGTCCCCTTCCCCGGTGAACTTGGGCATATACTTCAAGTAATCTCCAGCAGGGAGAGGATTCATAGGATGGGGCAGGATTAAGGGAGCATATCTGGCAGCGACTATGGCATCCATTCTATTCAGAGGGGGATTAGCACCAGCCATAGGAATATTAGGTGGAGGAGAACTTGGAGGAGAAGGAGTTCGCGAAGGGGCTACTGGGAATGAGCCTACAAGTGGAATGGGAAACAATAAGGGATTTAGGGAGAAGGCTAATGGGCTTAAGTCAGCGGACGCTCCTCTTTGTGCAGAAGCGGTAACAGTAACAAGAGGAGGAGTGGGGCAATCTTCTGTGATGAGCGAAACGCCGAGATGGCTTAGTTGGACGCCACGCATCCCCCTCAGATCTGACGGTCCTGAACTCAATCAGCGATACTGTGGGCCCGGGTCCTGGACGCTATTGGCACTTCACGTCTCAGGGATATGAAGGAGCTGCTCCTTGTCCTTTGGAGTCACAATGGGCAAAAAGGCGAGGAGCCTAATCGCGCACCACGTGTTCCTTTTGGATGGGCAGCTGAGACTGCTTCGCGATACTGCAGGCCCGACTCTGGGCGCTTTCGGCGCTTCGGGGTTCGGAGTTTCGAGACGAGGAACCTTTACCCTTCGAAATCCCGAATGTCGAAATGTCGTCGTGACTAGATCTCGCGCCACACGTCCTTTGGATGGACGGTTGCTATCCTTTCCTGCATGCAATATGGGCGCTATCCATCGCGCTAATCTCGGCGCAACTCTGCTAACCGCGATTTCCCGTCGACCGTCGATCTGCTCCTATGGATGAATCTGGACCGTCGACAACATAACTTCGCCCGCTTACTCGCTTGGAAGCCTGAAACGGGATTTTTCCATGCTGGGCTCGGGTGCTCCTCGTGCAACTAGCAGACTTGAATACTCTTGTGCCCAGGACTAGAATAGTTACTAACACAATCCCCAATAGAACGATGTGGTTGAACGGATGAACAAGACACTCCTAAATATGGTTCGTTCCATGATGTTTTTCAAGAATGTTAAATTAATGTTTTGGGCTGATGCAATTCTATGTGCAGTTTATGTCAAAAACAGGTGTCCATCTCATGCTATTCAAAACAAGACTCCTTATGAAATGTGGTATGGCCACATTCCTTCGATGAGGGATCTCAGGGTCTTTGGTTCCATCTGTTATGCTTTGATTCCTAAGGAGCAAAGAAGCAAGCTTGATGCAAGGAGTCGGAAGTGCATCTTCTTGGGGTACTCAAATACCACCAAGGGGTATCGTCTTTACGATGAGACAAACAAGAAATTCATCCTTTCCAAAGATGTGATCTTTCTTGAATCATCCAAGAAAGACGAAACTATTGAGAGGCAGCTTGATCATCTGGTCAGATTCACTCGTGTAAAGACATATCATGAATTCGATGATGAGATTCCACATCTTGAAGGGGGGGTCTCTATCTTGGGTCAATATCTGGAATCTCTTTTTAAAGCACCATCTTCCCCTCGTGAAGAATTTCCTGCCACTTCATCAGAAACTGGAGCTCATTTGGATGATGTGATTGAGAGGATTGAAAAGTTGAGGCTTGATGAGAACTCAGCACCATCTCAATCAACTGAACAACCTGGACCATCTCAGAAAGGTCCACCAAAATGGCTCACAAAAACACTTGAAAGTGTTCATCCCGATGAGGTTGGAAAGATAGGAACCAGAAAGTCCTCAAGACAAGATGGATGTAATGTAGATAATTCAAACTCAGGTGATGTAGATGACATGGACATTTCATATGATTGTGAGTTGAATTTATCTACTAACCATGAACCAACTTCCTTTAAAGAAGCCACTTCTCATGATGAATGGAAAGAAGCCATGCAGAAGGAATATGATGTTGTCATCAAGAATGGGACTTGGGAGTTGGTAGATCCTCCATTTGGAACCAAACCAATCGACTGCAAGTGGGTATTCAAAAACAAATACAGATCAGATAGCTCACTTGACAAGCACAAAGCAAGGCTCGTGGCAAAAGGATTTGCACAAAAAGAAGGTGTTGATTATGAGACTTTTGCCCCCACAGCAAAATGGGCTACCATTGGCACTCTATTTTCCATGATAACACAGAATGGATGGAAAATTCATCAAATGGATATGAAGATTGGTTTCTTGAATGGAGACTTGAAAGAGAATGTGTTCATGTCCCAACCAGAAGGCTTTGTTGTGAAGGGAGAAGAACATAAGGTATGCAAGCTCATCAAATCCTTATATGGCTTGAAACAAGCACTGTGAGCATGGTATGAAAATTTAATTTAGTGTCTTCTGAAACTAAATTTCAAGCATTTTAATCTTGACGATGCAACTTTGTTTGTCAAGAAAGTTGGAAAAACCGTTGTATATGTTGTAGTATATGTAAATGATCTGTTGATAACAGGGAACAATGAGAGTATCCATAAAGAAAGAGTTGAAGAAAGGCTTCAAGATGAAAGATTTGGAACATCTTCACTACTATTTGGGCATTGAGGTGTGTTAAATTTAAAGCAGCTGCAAGAGCCATTCTCCGGGAGGATGGCAAAGACCCTAGCTGAGATCTAGGGCCCCCAAGTGCACCCCTGGGGTTTCTTGGTCTGGGACCAAACAGTCAGTGCCATGGAAAAAGACCCTTGTAAGGGCCCCCAGTATATGACTGGGGTTCTTGGTCTAGGACCAAGCAGTTAAAGCCCCTAGATATGTCTAGGGCCCCTGGAAATGTCCAGGGTACCCATGCCTGGGGCATGGGTTGATCCTTGGTCTTGTACCTTGGTGGATAAGACCCCTGAGAGGGCCCCCAGTAGATGACTGGGGTTCTTGGTCTAGTACCAAGCAGTAAAGACCCCTGAGAGGGCCCCCAGTATATGACTGGGGTTCTTGGTCTAAGACCAAGCAGTTAAATCCCCTAGATATGTCTAGGGCCCCTGGAAATGTCCAAGGTACCCATGCCTGGGGCATGGGTTGATCCTTGGTCTTGGACCTTGGTGGATAAGACCCCAGATAATTTCTGGGGCAACTTGATCTTTAATCAGGTACTTTGTTGGTGCATAACCCTCCTTGAAGGTGGGCATGACCACATAAGGGATGTGTTCCATATGCAATGATGATAAAGTAATAAAGTCACTTTGAAAATGAATGAACAAGTATTGCCACCTCCTAAACCCTCCCTTACCCTTGCTTGTGTTGGTTTGGGGTTTTATGTTGTTTTGTCTTAAGGGTTAAATAAAGTTTAAATTAAATGTAAATTATACCATGTTTAAATTATTTAATTTAAACATGTTATATTTAATAATTATTATTTTAATTTAATTTATATTTTTATTACCCTAGCCTAAACTATAAATTAAACCCCCCCTACCCCTCACAACCTACCTTATTATTGTTATGCTCTTGAGCTCCTAAGGTGAGCGGATCCTCTCTCCTTGCTGCGGCCCTCCTTTACACCAGCTATTGGAGTGCTTTGTTGCTGCGGCCCTTTCTTTGTTGGAGAGTTTGTTGCTGCAGCCCTCTTTCTGTTGGAGCGTTTTGTTGTTGAGCTTTGTGAGGTGGCTCGACCCTTTCTCTTCTGTCCCTCTCGGCTCCTTTTGTGGACTGTTGTGGTGCAGTTCCTCTTGTGACCTGTTGTAGGTGCAGCCCTTTTCTCTTCTGCTATGTGTGCGGCCCCTTCTTTTCTGCTGACTGGTGCGGCCCTTCTCTTCGGCTGTGGGTGTGGCCCTTTTGTCTTCAGCTGTGGGGTGACTGTGGGTACGGCCTTTCTCCTTACTGCTGTTGGGGTATGACTGTTGTATGGTGCAGCCCCTTTACTACTGCTGTGGTGTGGTTGTTGTAGTGCAACCCCTTATGAGTGTGGCCCTCCTTTGCAGCTGTCCAGACCTATTCTGTGTTGAGCCTAGGCCTCCCTTAAGCTAAATTTGTGTGAGGGTTTCTGAGTGAGGGTTTGGGTGTTTGAAACTTCTGTTGAGGGTTTGAATTTTTGGTTTTGTCAGCGTTGCCAGAAGCGGGAGCGAAGCGGGAGCGTTTTAGGAAGCGGGAGCGTCGGAAGCATCATTTTCCAAAAATCCTCGGAAGCGAAGCGTCCGGGAAGCGTCTGTTATATATACATATAATTTTTTATATATCTTGCATTTATATTCAAAAAAATATGTAGAAAGACAAATTAGTTGCAGAATATATAAAAACATGCATATTTGTACATCAATATAGATAGAAATGACATCCATACTACATAGTTCATCAATGATTAATCATTCGAGCATCAACCATCTAGATTCTAGATTCTAGCAATTACTAGATTCTAGAGTCCTCCATGTCATAATCATCAAGATTGGCATCACTACCACTGCTCTCTCCTCCATCCTCCTCCTCCTCCCCCATATCCAATGCAATCTGTGCATTTTTTGATGTGGAGAATGACCCCTCAAGAGGATCACCATCATCAAAATTGACTGACTCTAGCACTAGTTCATTAAGATCCAAGTAGCTAATGGCAACTCAACACTGTTGTTCAAACTTCAAACCCATATCATCAAGAAACACATCCCACATATTTGTCTTTCCCTTCAACCACTCTTCTCTCTGCCTGTATATAAGATGGTTGGTGTGCACATACACCACTAAGTCACCTGACACGACGACAAAGAGAAGAGTTTATACTTGAGTGAAGGGTACATTTTTACTAGGGTCGTGACAAAAGAGTTGAACAATCAATGCCACCAACATCGAGGTACATAAAGGGATTGGTTCTCTTGATTAAATGCCAGTTCCATACCCTCATACATGATAGAATCCAGTGGAAACATTGCAATCTTTCCATTCTTGAAATCCTGAAAACTGTTAAGTCTGCTGAATTTTGAATGAGACCTAAAATTCTACTTTCTCCATATGAAGTCCAATGAGGTTGGAACCACTCTCAAACATCCTGAAACAATTAATGGTAATGTTAAAAATTTAAGTAAAAGGATGAAAATGAAAGTGACATTCTCCTTTATCTTTCATTTTCATCCTTTTACTTTAAGAATTTAACATTACCATTAATTACTAGGGTGGGTGAAATGGAGGGGGTGGGGACCTCTTTAAATAGCCCTAGTTAGGACAAATAACCCTCACCTGCACACCCAAACACCTCATTCCCCCTTGGAAGCGTGTGGGCCTTCTTTGGAAGCGCTTGTGAAGCGCCCTCCGAAGCGCGCTCCAGAAATTTGGGAGCGCGCTTCCAAATTTCTGAAGCGCGCTTCGGAGGGGGACGCTTCAGAAATGGCAGGGATCGCGCTTAAGAGCCCCGAAGCGCGCTTCCAAAAATTGAGTCGCGCTTCAGAGGGCGCTTCCAGGACACACCCGCCCGGATCGAGCTTTGGGGCTTCGAAGCCCGGGGGGGAAGCTTCCGGTAACCCTGGGTTTTGTATCCCTGTGGCTCTATCTTCTTGGTGGCAAGAAAATTCCTTCATCTCTTGGCAAGAGATCCAACCTATATGGTGGATCTATGAGCTGGACTTTGTCTGAGCATAATTACAAATGGTTTTGCATCTCTGTGTGTGGCTGTGACCTCTTCAGAGGTAAGTCTTCAGGGCAAGGTAAGTTATCTATTCAGTTTATTAGATCTGGACTTTACTTTGAGTTTTTGTTTTGATTTATCTAGATCTATGTATCAGCATTGAATGTTATCAGATCTGGACTGTATATTGAGTGTTGGTTCTTACTCCTTGTTTCTGAAGTTTGGTTTGCTGCTCATGATCAGATTGAGTTTCATTCTAGTTTAGATCTGTAGATCTATACAAGTTTTATTCCAGCATTGAAGATCAGATATAATGTTTATTCTAGATCTGTTCTCTAACTAAATAACTAAACTATTTAGATCTGAGCACACATGTGTGTCTTCTCTGTTCAAGTAGTGTAGACTTGTTTTCTGGATATCAGATCTAGTTGTTATTCTCACTAAAAATTAAAAGACACTTTTGTTCTGCTTTACTGCCCGAATTCTAACAAGGTGATTCAAAATCCAAGGTACATATTCATCTCCAAGAAGAAGTACATTGGAGAATTGTTGAACAAGTTTGGCATGGCTGAGTGCAATCCTGTTTCTGCTCCAATGGAACAGAATTTGAAACTCACACTCACATCAAAAGAAGGGAATGAATTTGAGGATGCAACCAAGTATAGACAACTTGTGGGAAGTCTTATTTATCTTACTACCACCAGACAAGACATTTCATTTATTGTTGGGATTATTTCCATGTTCATGCGAAATCCTTGTGCAGAACATTGGTCTGTTGCAAAAAGAGTTATAAAATACTTGAAAGGAACTCAAGATTTTGGACTCAAGTACTCTAAGGTAGATGACTTCAACCTGATTGGATATTCTAATTTAGATTTTTTGGGGGATAAGAAAACTGGAGTATCAACTTCAAGCTATCTCGTGAGTCTTGGATCAGCAGTTGTCTCCTAAAGATCACGCAAACAGTCAGTTCCAGCAAATTCCACAACAGAGGCAGAATATGTGGCAGTTGCAGAAGCAACAAAGGAGATTGTGTGGCTCAAGAAAATACTTGAAGATTCCACAACAGAGGCAGAATATGTGGCAGCTACAGAAGCAACAAAGGAGATTGTGTGGCTCAAGAAAATACTTAAAGATTTGCAAGAGAACAAGTGAACTCTAGTCTTCTAGTTGATAATACTTTTGCAATCAAGTGGGCCAAGAATCCTAGATTCCATGATCGAACTCAGCACATCAACACAAAGTATCACCTGATTCGATATCATGTAGAGGCCAAAATTATTCACTTGAGACATTGTTCCACAAATGAGCAACTTGCAGACATCTTCACCAAAGCGCTTGGAAGAGAAAAATTTGAAAACTTCAAAATGATGCTTGGACTCACACACACCCCTTTGAATTAATGGGGGGAATGTTGGACAAGTAATCCTTGGGATTGCGTTATTGTAACAGTAGTGTAAATATGAAGAGCCATAGGTGATAGGAAGAGTCATCCATTAAGGAAGACCAACCGTCATTTATTGTTGTATTTATTAACCTATCATGCTAATGCAAAGATCATATGTGTGGAGTTATCTTTTCTGCCATCCCTGGCCTGACAAATGTAAATAGAAATAAAATATCTATATATATATATATATATATATATGAAAAAGAGAAATTTGATATGTACAACTGATATAAAAACTTTTATATAGAAAGATAAAATGAGAAATCCAGATTTACACAAAAATAAAAATGCTATAAATATGATATTTGCGTAGAAATATTGTTACCCTTCTTTTCATCTTACTTAGCCTAAATCCATTTTAAATGATCAAAAAATTTAAACCTCAAGATATTTGATCCCTCTAGGTGCTTGATAAATCTGCTTGATAAATCTGGACTTACGGTGGATCTACACTGGTAATTAAAACAGATAACATGCAAATCTAAACACTCAAGAGTCAAAACAGCATCACTGATTTTCTATTAAATCTAAAAACAGAAAGCTAAATGCTACAGCTCAAAACTCAAACTCTCAAACCATAAAGTGGTGCACCCTGTTTTTCCTTTATAGACTAGAAAGAAAGATGGGTACAATGAATCTGGATATATGCACAGCAGCGCCTCTACAAGTAGTATGAACTCCTAACCCTGTGCACCTTGCTTGCATGGATAACTGAGCTAAATTAAAGTGTGTCCTAGAGATCTGCGCCCTTCATTGAGTTGGAAATCCACATGCATGAGCACCCATACCAACTTAGGGAACTGCACCCCCTAACTGTTTATGCAAAACAAAATAAAGCAAAAAATAGATTTAGAACTGAACTCTTGAAGATAGGAAAAGCATCTAAAACTAGAACTTGACTGAGGAGCATGAATGTGCCCCCTGTCTCTCTCTCCGCTTCCTCCATAGGTACTAGGTGTGCCCTCATTAAGGTTGTATGGTCTAGTGAAGGAGGAGGAGGGCATGCTGCTGTACAGTACTGCTGTATGGAACTATACTGGAAGAGAAAGATGTTGTAAGTGGAACACTGTCCAAGCTACACACAGGTAAAGCTAACATCATAAGGCTGAGTTTGAAGCCCTCATTCTAGGAATAATGAAAGCTCTTAGAGTCTTGAGGCGAGTTCTAAAAGGATCATCTTTGAAGGCGACTCGAAGTTGATAATAGATATCTTTAATAATAAATCCAAGGGCTCTTCATGGGAGATGTCTAGCCAAGCTGATTGGCGTGAAAAAGTGAATTGAGTATTGGAGACTTGTCCATTTGTTCTTGTTAAAAGATCCAGGTGGCAGACTGGCTGGTAAACCCAGCGATATCCACAAGAAGCCGCGACGTGTAGACTGAGCTGGATCCATCCACGTGGCAAAGAGAGAAGGAAGGAAACATGAGCTGACTGGGTAATTGGACCCGGCTAACCTTTACCTATCATGACAGTTCAGTGGGTATCAGAATTACGGAGACTCTCTAGAATTTTGATGTGAATTTGGGACAACAGCTCGGGTATAGGGATGAAAGGAACTCCATCAAGCAAACAGAATCCGAGGAGAAAGTTGTAGCTCAGCTGGAAAAGATGGTGGTCCTCTACAAAACTTCAGAAAGAGAGAAGCAAGAGGAAGGAGATTTTAAGTAATAAATTTCCAAGAGCCAAGAGTACCTGGTAGATTTTGTGGATACTCAACAAGTTCTATATGCTTACATTAAAATCACAGGGTGCGATATGTATGTCTAGAAACAATTCTAAGACACCCATTTATTAAAAAAATAAAAATGTATTTTTATAATGAGCAAAACGAAGAGGAATCGACTTACCGGCTTCTGGTAATAATAAAAGAGAGAGGGGCCGAGGAACTTCTTCCTCTTTTGCAAAACCTCATCGGCGGAGGGGCCTCTGTAAAGCCGTGGCGTGTAGTCGAACGGTGGAAGTTCCGGTTCCCTGACATCTTTGACAGCCGAGGTCCCAGTTTGCTGCGATAGGAAACGGCGGCTGCTGCTGTTGCTGAGAGACCTCGAGGATCGAACCCTCGACCTCAGACTATTTCTGCCAAGCAAAAATCTCAACATCTTTTGCCCAGCTGAAATGGAATGCACCCTCTGCGTCTAAAATGGAATGGCTGAAATGGAATGAAGCCTGGTTTTATTTCGATCTTAAAATGGCAGCGCATGGCCGGGAACATTGGTGGAGGCCACGTTAGCCCCGCCCATTCAGAGTACACTTTCCAATATTCCGAGAATCTAAAATATTGCGAGAATCCACTTTCCAATGATTTGGAAACATGTACGTGGATGCCGTCCAGCGGTAGATTTATTAAATCAATCTTCAGTTGGAAGCGATCTAAATGTAGATTGATGTGGTATGTCGCCGGAAGAGTTTTTTTGTATGACGTATCAAGCAGATATATTGCAATATATCAACCCCGTCTCACAAAATAGAAATCCTTAGCGGGGCGAGACGTCGTTGGGGCCATGGCCATCCTTTTCCTCTATGGTTTGAACTAGATATTTGATTGTTCAGTGGTGGTCATGACAACTTGAACTTAATTTTGAAAGTTAAAGTAAAGTTTTAAAGATGGTGCATTAACCAATTAAGTCATCACATTACTCTAAAAGTAAAGTGTCTACTTAGTCTTATAGTATCAGGGAGTATCCCACAACAATCAGTACATACTCACCCAAAAATAACAACTTATAGAGGTCGACTTCTCCGAAGATAAAATAAACCATCTAAGTGAGAGAGCATATATAGTTTGAGTGGGCGTAATGGTTAAGAACATGTGTTTCTTCCTAAGAGGTCATAAGTTCAAATCCAGAGGGAGATAGGGTGTGTGACCTTAAAAATAGTTTATTATTACTCATACATCAATTTGGTGTCTAGCTTGGTCGTGACCTTAAAAATGGATTATGATTATTATAATTTAGTATAATATTTATACATGTTTTATTGTAGCCAGTCTATCAACAACAGAGAGGGATCAAATCTCTCTAGGTGCAAACCTTTAACATTTCCTCAAGTTTTTGCACTCTAACATTTCTTCAAGTTTTTGCACTCTAACATTTCTTCAAGATTGACACTCTAAAAAAGGTTTGCACCTCTAGAGATTTGATCTCTCTCTGCTCTTTAACATTGATCTATGTTTGTTCTACTTGTGGGCCACTCAAACTTTGTAGATCAACAAGAATATGTATATCTATATGTGGAAGATTAATATGATCATTTGAAATTTGTTCACTTACATAAGTTTGTTGAGAATATAGAGAGTATGAATCAAAAGTATAGTTAATGAGTTACATGAGGAATATGTTGAACATGTTTTTCACATTTTATATATCTTAATATTATAAGTGTTTTAATGTGCAAATATTAATAGATAAATCACACACAACCAAACAAAGTAGATGACTTCAACTTGTAATATTTGTTTTGAAATTTGTTTTCACTAGGTTACTGCTAAACTCATTTCACTATGATTTGTTGCATTAACACATCAAGTCAATATAGAGGATTAATTTTCTTTGTATCATTTCTTCAATTAATTAATGTAGTGAATCATTTTTCATAGTATTATCATTGAAATCAATGCACCCTATCGTTTCATGTTTTATTATTATCAGTGAAATCAATGCACCCTATTGTTTTATGTTGTATCGTTGTTAAAATAAATACAACTACTTGATTATGTAAATCATTTTTTATTGTGTCATCACTTGAATCAATGCATATTTTTTTGCATTAAATCAATGCAACTATTTTTTCTAAATCATAGAACACAACTAAGATGGTGTTGTCTAAACATTCTACCTTTTGAACTTTTTCACTGGAATCCGGCCAAACAGATCTTAGTGAAATGACCATTTTCTATTTTTTAAATTGCATTTTTTTAATGCATAAATGGATTCATCACACTCGAATTATACACACTCAACCACTCAAATTTGGAGTTCGAATAATTTTTTGTCGGATTTTTGGGAAAAATTGATTGGAAAATATGTGTGTAAAAATGCCAAAAAGTCGAACGTTTAGACTACGCACAACTTGTTGATACTGAGAGGGGGGTGAATCAGTATGAAGTATAGATTATCACTTTTTACAACCTTACTTTCCAATCAAATAATATATCAAATAAAGAGCAGAAAAAAAGATGCACAATGCACAATATATATATATATATATATATATATATATATATATATATATATATAAGTGAAAACCCACTGAATGTTTTTCTTATATAATAAAAGATTTTATTCAAAGGAAGCTACAACTTCCAAGTTCTCTAGCTCCAACTAGAAGGAGGCTCTAACCCCCTAATTTACAAGCTCCAATATGAAGGAAGCTCCAACTCCCTATATTCTCCGGCACCAACCAAAGGAGGCTATAACCTCCTTTCCTTGCCCCTTCCTTCCACTCTTAAGTATAGATATATAAAATAATCATTTTTTCATAGTCACCATCAAACTATAAATCTAACAATCACATAAACCTGGTCAAGATTCCAAGAGATGTTGCTACTGCAAGTCTAATGCAAATGGCTACAAACTTCAATCATTGAAATACTCGTGTGACAGATATTGGTCAACTAGCGGGGCCTCTTGTGAAGAGGCTAGGTCTACTCACGAGGGCCTCACGGGACACTCCTTGCTCAACCAATGAGGTACTGCTAAATTAGGGCCTTTCAAAAAAAACCTCCTCGCACTTGTAACTATGATCTTCCTTACACCTGCAACTCTGAGTTCTCCTACTCCTTCGCTGCTAAACTTGTGCTTTAGATATAATTAGATGGAATAATCATAATGAGAGGTTCTTCAATGTGTATTTATACTCTTCAAACGCTTCCTTTTCTTGATATCAGGGTCGACCTATCATTTCTTGTTTTGTGATACTTTTCTTTAATTGACTTTAGGGTCGGCATGTAATTGCTTGTTTCCAATTCACATGGTCATCTTCAAGAAGGCATGTCTCCTGAGCCGTGAGGAACCACGTGGTGTGCCACATATCATTGGAAATGACTCGACAAGGGCTATCAATCCATGGAGGTTCTATATGCATTTGTAATTTCCTTCATGCTATTTTTCTTCAACCAATCTGCAGGGCTTCTGAACTTCTTCTAGGGTTGACATCAATGACAACCAATTGTCTAATAATCTCTCCCTTTTTCATTGATGGAAACATTCATGCTCCCCCTGTTATCATACTCTTGATCTTTCTCTCCCCCTTTGACATCAATGACAAAGGGTGACTCTTTTCTTTGGGGTTGCTCCCCCTGAACATATGACATTCAATAGTACTTCTTCTTTCTTTTATGTCTTCTTATCCTTTCTTTCTTTGTTATGTTCCTTGAAGATCTTTTGTGTGACTTCAATTTTCTTTCTATTCTCTTTGTCTATGATGTATATGTTATTTTGTCTTCTTGTTGCTATTGCAACCAATTTCCCTACGTCTTTTTCTCCGATTCCACATTTTTGGGAATCAAACTTAAGAGTGTATTCTTGATGACATATTTTACTGACACTGAGGAGATTATGCTTCAGATCTTCAACTAGTAGGACATTTTTTGTGTTTGCATTTTCACTTCCAAGATTTACTACACCGTTACCAAGTATTTTAACAAAGGATTCATCTCCAAATGCAACACTGCCACCCTTTTTATTTAGGTTGGTGAAATTGTTTTAGTCCCCAGTCATGTGTGTTGAACACCCACTATTTATGTACCATTCATCTTCTTCTTTTTTATCTTCAACAATTAGTTTTATTTGACAATTATCTCGGTTTGGATTATATTTCCCTCTCCATATTCTAGTCGGTTTTATGATAGTATCATCTTCTTTTATATTTGTGTAATCTCGTGCTTTGTGACCAAGATTATTGTATTTGTAGCATATAATATTTTAATCCATCAGTGGATCAAATGGATTGTAATTTATGTTGACATATCCATAAACATTTCCATATCTATTGTTTACATGATTGTTCCTTAGATATCCATAATCAGTTTTGTTTCTCACATAGTCGTTTCGTGCATTCAGTTTGCAGTGAATTGCTTTGTGTCCAAAGTTTTTTCAAGTATAACAATGACCAAGAAAAATATTCTCACACCTGATAGGAAGTGACCTTCTTGATGCTTCACTCCTTCTGAATTATGGTCTTCTGTTCCAGTTGGAGGTGTTATGTTCCTTTTGTTCTTCAACTTCCTATCGATTATTCTCATACCTAGGAGGAAAGGATCTTCTTGATGTTTCACCCCTTCTAAATTATGATCTTCTATCATGTTCTTGTTGTTCTTCAATCTCTTCTTGATTGTTGATTCTACTTCTTAAGGCATTTGCATAGCTTCTAGAGTTTCCTTCATCTTCCTTGCTTGATTTATCTATGTATGTTGTCTTCAAACTGTTATTGTATCCAAGTCTTATCTTATTGGTCATTGATCTTTAATTGCTAAGAATTTCATCTAACTTTTTAGTGCTTCTTTCAAATTTCTCCAACTTTTCCATTGTCAATATTATCTCATTTCTTGTGTGATCTAATTCTTCTTTCAAATTCTCATTGTTCCTTCAAGTTGTTAATTGTCTTTTCAAGCTCATGATTCACTTCTTCACAATTTTCCAATACGTTTCTTAGCTCTCTATTTTTTTTCTAAGATTAGCATTTTATTCTTCGACATGCTTTAATTTTCAAGATTATCATCATCTTCTTGTTCACTTTCTGTGTTGTCCTTGCTTCCCCAAAAAGAGTTAAAGCTTGTTCCTTCATTAGACTCTTCTTCAGAATTGATTTCTTTTATTTTAGAATTTTTGTGATCATCATTCTGAGTTTTTTGAGTTATGAAGATAACTTCTCTTACATCTTCTCCATTGCTTTCATCTGAAGAATTGTCGTCCTCCTTGGAATAGAGGCTCTTTTTCTTGTGGAAACTTTCATTTTCTTCAAAAGGACATTTCTTAGCATAGTGTCATATTCTACCACAATTGAAGCATTTAAAAGGTAACTTACCTTTGTATTTGTCGGTTCCCCTCTTGAGATTTCTTACAAAATGTGCTTCTTCTTCATCTGAATCATAGCCTGATCTTTCTTTTTCCTTGTGTTCCTTGTCCTCTGTTTTCTTCATAGCTTTAAAAGCTCCTTCTCTGTATGACTGTTCATTTTTTGTACTTGTTCTCATTTCATATGCTATGAGGGATCCATGTAATTCATCCATTCCCATTTTGGTCAAGTCCCTATTTTCTTCAATGCCTGAGACCTTGGCATCATATCTCGTGGGAAGTAATCTCAACACTTTCTGTACAACCAAGGATTTATCAAGTTCTTCTCCTAATCCTCTGATAGCAATGACAACTTCATCAACTTTGAGTAGATAGGTTGCAATATCTTCCTTTTCATACATTTTCATATTTTCAAACTGTGCTCTATGTCGTTGAATTTTGACTTGCTTGACTTTAGGGTCACCTTCGTAAATATTTTTAAGTTTCTCCCATACCTCTTTCATTGTGATGTACCTCATCACCTTGCTAGCAATAGTGTTAATCTGCCTAGGATAACATGTTTGGCCTTTTCATTTCATTTCATTGATTTCATCTCATATGGATCGATGGGAGTGGTTTTTGGAACTTTATATCCATTGACAACTGAGAGCCAAATATACACTCCTAAAGATGTCATGTAAGTTTGTGTTTTGTTACTCTAATATGCATAATTGTTTCCATCAAATGGTGGAATCTTGGAATGTGGCATTGGCCTTCCATTTTTATTCACGATCTTAATTCCAGTGGTTAAATTGTGCTGAAAGTAACCTGCTCTGAAACCAATTGTTGATACTGAGAGAGGGGTGAATCAATATCAAGTACAATTTATCACTTTTTACAACCTTACTTTCCAATCAAATAATATATCCAATAAAGAACAAAAAAAGAGATACACAATGCACAATAGATATAAGTGAAAATCCATTGAATGTTTTTCTTATATAATAAAAAAAATTATTCAAAGGAAACTACAATTTTCAAGTTCTCCAGCTCCAACTGGAAGAAGGCTCCAACCCCCTAATTTACAATCTCCAACCTAAAGGAAGATCCAACTTCCTATATTCTTCGGCACCAACCGGAAGGAGGCTACAACCCCATTTCCTTGCCCCTTCCTTCCACCCTTGAGTATACATATATAAGAGAATTAATTTGTCATAGTCACCATCAAACTAGAAATCCAACAATCACATAAATCTGGTCAAGATGCCAAGAGATGTTGTCGCTGCAAGTCTGATTCAAATGGTTACAAACTTCGATCACTGAAATACTCGCGTGACAGATATCGAGCAACTAGCGGGGCCTTGCGGGATGAGGCTAGGTATACATGCAAGGGTCTCATGGGACACTCTTTGCTCAACCAATGAGGGACTGCTAAATTAGGGCCTTTAAAAAAAACCTCCTCACACCTGTAACTCTGATATTCCTTGCACCTACAACTTCGAGTTCTCCTACTCCTTCGCTACTGAACTTGTGCTTTAGAGATAATTATCTTAGAATAATCATAATGAGAAGTTCTTCAATGTGTATTTATACTCTTCAAACACTTCATTTTCTTGACATTAGGGTTGACCTATCATTTTTTGTTTTGTAATGCTTTTCTTTAATTGACTTTAGGGCCGACTTGTAATTTCATGTTTCCAATTCACATGGTCATCTTCAAGAAGACATATATCCTCAACCGTTAGGAGCCATGTGGTGTGGCACCTATCGTTGGAAATAGATCGACGAGGGCTATCAATCCATGGGGGTTCTATATGCATTTGTAATGTCCTTCATGTTCTTTTTCTTTAACCAATTTGTGGGGATTATGAACTTCTAGGGTTGACATCAATGACAACCAATTTTCCAACACAACTTTCTCCAATAATATCTCAAAGAGAACATATAGGATAGTTCACTTAATATTTAATGATATTGTTTCCAGCACATAGCTTTTTATTTGCTCAATATTATATTATGATAGGATAGTTCACTTAGTATTTAATGTTATTGTTTTCAACACATAGTTTTTTATTTACTCAATATTATATTATTCTTATAGGAGAGACACGTGTCGACATTGAGCACATTTTTTGCATTTTATATATTTTAATATTATAATCGCTTTAATGTGCAAATATTAATAGTTAAATCACACATAACCAAACAAAATGCATGGCTTCAACTCAGGGATGAAATTTCAAATTTATCTTACTTGTCAAATGAAATTTTGATGAAGGTCATTTGTTTTTCATGCCCATCATTTTAGGTTTTGCCCAAATTCATGAGTGTCAAATTGTCTGGTGTTGTTATATGTAAATTTGAGTAGGTCAACTAGGAGTATGGATTAATTAAATTTCAAGGATTGGGAGTCTGAAACTAATTAAATTTTGTTTATTGTTATATTTAATCCTCCAACAAACCTTTTCTCGACCCTCTTCACTGTGAGACCTAGGTAGGTGACACACTATAGTAAACTAAGCACCTAGAATTTATGACCGGTACACTATGAAGTGGAACGTCAAATTGATGGGTTGAGATTTTTTTTTATATGGGTAAATTTTGACTTGTGGATTTTGTATCCACTTGTCAAATACGTCTAAAAACTAGGTTGCTTCAACTTATAATATATAGGTGCTTAGTTTACTATAGTGTGTCACCTACCTAGGCCTCACATTGAAGAGGGGTTGGGCGGGGTTGGGAAAAGGTTTGTTGGAGGATTAAATATAACAATAAATAAAATTAGGTTCAGACTCTCAATCCTTGAAATATAATTAGTCCATACTCCCAGTTCACATAAAGTGTTAATAGTTAATTGAATATCCATTCACTGATAAACAATTTGACACTTATGACGGGTAAGATAAATTTGAAAATTTGAAATTCCCCTAAATGCAACTACTTGATCATAAATCATTTTTTATTGTATCATCACTTAAATCAATGCATATTTTTTTCATTAAATCAATGCAACTAATTGCTCTAAATCACACAACACAACTAAGATAATTCCCTTAAAACTTTCTCCAAGAATATCTCATAGAGCATAGCTAGGATAATTCACTTAATATTTAATGTTATTGTTTTCAGGGCATAGTTTTTTATTTACTAAATATTATATTATTCTTTTAGGAGGGACATGTGTCAACTCCATTTGAGCACATTTTTTACATTTTATATATGTTAATATTATAATTGTTTTAATGGGCAAATACCAATAGATAAATCACATATAATGTGCAAATATTGAGTTATTTATGAATTCATTTCACTTGATGATTTGTTGTATCTCACAATTGAAATCAATATAGAGGATTAATTTCCTTCATGTCATTTTTTCAATTAATTAATGCATTCAATCATTTTCATAGTATTATCACTGAAATCAATGCACCCTATTGTTTTATATTATATCATTGTTAAAATGAATACAACTATTTGATAATGCTAAATCTTTTTTAGTTGTATCATCACTTAAATTAAATTGATTATGCTGAATCTTTTTTTGTTGTGTCATCACTTAAATTAATGCATATTTTTTTTCATTAAATCAATGCAACTAATTGTTCTAAATCATTTATCATTGTGTTAATTTACTTTGTATTAATTAATATACTGAATCATTTTTCATAGTATTATAGTATTATCACTTCAATATATGCTCCTATTGTTCTAAATAGTAAATAATAATAGTAACAATAAATAGTAAATACTAAAGTAATAGTAAATATACTAAAGCAATAGAAGTAATAATAATAGTAAATATTAATAGTAATAGTAAATTTATTAAATTAATAGTAATATACTAAAGTAATATAGTAATAGTAAATATAAATAGTAGTAGTAATAGTAAATGTTAAAGTAATAGTAAATTTATTGAAGTAATAGTAATATATTAAAGTAATAGTAAATATGATATATATAATAGTGTGTGACTTTTTTAATTTAACTTTTCATTAAGTTGAATTTAAATTTTTGAAAAATTTGAAATCTTTGAAATCTAACATCACGCATCTCACAACTTTTCTCCCATACTAAATTGTAGAAAGCCTCTTGGCCCAATAAATTGTTTTATATCTTTTTAAAATCATTAAAAGATAAAATATCATTAGTAAAGATACAATCATCTTCATTTAGAAAGTCATGTTAAAGTGAACTTTATTAAAGAAGATACATTATTTAATGTTACAAGATTAATTCTAACAAATGTACATCCCCTAGATAAGTGATGGATGTTCTCAATTTGATCGCAATATATGCATGTCTCCTTTGTGAGCCCCATTTGTGAAAGACACTCCTTAGATGGCAATACTTGGACACTAGATTCCAATCAAATATCTGCATTTTGAAGGAGAATGTAAAGGACCACACTATATGAAGGCAATTCACCCATTTTGTCTTTGAGTTTGTTACACTGCATCGTTTGTTCAATGTCTCCTAGAATGAAAAGGAGAAACTAAGATATCAACACAATTTTTGGGGTCATATATCCAAATGGAATTACCATAATTTGAGAACCAATATCTCCCAATAGATCCATGGGTACAAAGGTTGAGCTTACAAAGGTCATATCTTGAGATTCATTGCTTGGTCTTCCAAACCGCTACACAATTCATATGCAACAAGTTGGGCTCTTATGACAAATCATGCTAGTGTTTCAAGTGGAGTCATATAATTATGTAGCAAAATTCCCTCAAACTATCGAAATCTAATGATGTAAGAAGTTAGAGCTTTGAATAATATGGAATTCTAATTAATTTTTTGAAGTTCTCGATCAATTCAAAATTGGACAAAATCCTTGGAAGCATTGTTCCACCATACAAGGATCTAAGATTATGGGAGAACTCTACTCATCTTTGAATATTTTTTCAAATCTGTGACAAAAAAGAAGGTCCTTTTGCTATAATATTAGCTTACTTATTTCTGAGTTTTAAAATTTATGTCTCAAAGATCGAACCACCTCATAATCCATTTTTTTTTCTTTTTTTCTTTTTCTGGTTAATCTCTTGATAAGAAACCTCAAAACATACACTAAAGTAGATGACTTCTTTTTCATATCCAAATTAAATGATATGCCAAGTCAAACTCTCGTCAAACCACCTCATAATCCAATTTTTTTCTTTTTTTTGTTAATCTCTTGGTAAGAAACCTCAAAACATACACTAAAGTAGATGGCTTGTCTTTCCATATCCAAATTAAATGATATGCGAAATCAAACTCTCTTCTCTACATAAACATGAATCATGGTTGATTTACATAAATTTCACCTATGTTTTTTTTCACATATAAAGATTTTTATAAACAACTTTGATGCACCCCACCCCTTTTTCAAAAAATGTCACACCCATATCTATGCACCCTAACAACCTTTTTTTTTTAATAGAAAATTCTCACCAATTATATTAATATATAATTTTTTACATCTCAGAAATATTAACCTTTTGATGCAAAGGATTTCCAGCAGTTGGAAGATTACTAAAATCAAACCAATAGGCACAATACAAAATGACAGTTACTGACAACCATCCCCAGGATAGATACTGGTATTACCATAAAGAGAGTTCAACCCAAAATTCTCAAGAAATCCAAAAAATTTTAAAATAACTTTTTTAAAAAACTGCCAAAATTTTTGTCACCATCCTACCAACGCTAGAATAGGTTTAATGATGAGATAGGACCTGCCGATCCCATCTCCCAAGCGAAATAAAAAATTATGCCTTTTGGAGTTTGTAACATTGTCTTGGAAAGTTCATCGGCTTGTATATTAAATTCCCAGAAGATGTGATGGAAGTGGATTCCCTGGAATGACGAAATCAAAATCTTAGTTCTTTTTTTCCAGCCTTCAATGTCGACAGCCTGTAGCTTCCCTTTGTGATTTAACCAATCAATCATGACCTTAGTAGAATTCCCCAAAATCTGAATCCTTTGAATATTCCACTGATTTGTGAGTAGCAGAGTCACCCAAACACCCAAGAGTTCAACTTTTGTATTGGTCCTTGTCCCACAATTTAAATACCACCTGTGCATTGTAGAATCAGGGTGTTTAATAACACCGCCAACCCCACGAGCTTCACCTCCATTGGCATATGCTCCATCAAAACAGGCCATCGAGTGTCCTTCCAAATGAGTTATTGAGCAGGAGTTTAATGTCTTTATTTTCTGGCTCGATATTTGAAAGTTTTGTGTGCCTGAAATCAATTTGACCACTATCCCCACCGATGGATTTTTGTCTTTGAAAATTGCCCTGTTCCACTCTAGCCAAATATACCAGCATGTGTATGTCATCAGCTTTTTTGAAACAGTTTTATCCTGTGTCCACTTCTCGATGCTTTCTGATAAAGTGGGTCCCGACCACACTCTTCTGATATTTAGTAGCCCCGATAATTTGGACCATACTTCTTTTGTGAAGTTGCAGTTAAGAAACAAGTGGGTAATGTCTTCAATATCAATTTTACAAAATATACACCTACCTGGCCCTTCCCAACCCCTCTTTTGGATGTTTTCCCAGGTCAAGATCATGTTTGATGCTACCAGCCAAAGAAATAACTTTATTTTTATCGAAACTTTCCATTTCCACAAATTTGCCTTCCACCCCCTTGCCCTATGGTGATCTTGAGTTGAAGAGACTGCATCATATAAGTTTTTTACACTGATACTTCCGGATGCATCTCCCCCTGTCCACATCAGAGAGTCCCTATGTTCTGAAAGAGAAACCTCAGATTCTTGAAGAACAGTAATGTACTCTTCCCATTCAATAGCAAATTCGTCAGAAAGCATTAAATCCGTGCTTTTTTTCCATTGTTCCTTCAGCGAGTATGCCCCACATCATAATGCTACTTGTGATAAAAAAAAATATTTTCTACTCAATTAAGTGAGTGATAAGATCTTTGAAAAGAAATGCCTTCTCTCTCATACCCAATATACCCTGTGTGTTGTATTTTTATTTTTATTTAAAAACGAGGTGCATCTACGCTCCCAAAAGAATGGATAAAGGTTGGCATTCTTCATGTCGATTCAGAGACCACTTTTCTATATTCTTACCATTGAGAATCCACTTTCCAATAATTCGTCTAGTGGTTGGTTTATTAATTTTTTTCGATGTGGTTTAGTTGTTGGTTTATTAAATTTTTTTTGTTGATGTGATATGTCTCTACAAAGAGACCTTTTGAAGTGATGTGTAATGTCACCATGTCCATTGGGTTATGATTTCTCAAAAATATGAGATCTGTCATGCAACAACGTTTGAGCATCATGCAAATCGTATTAATTGGGAATTTTGACTTGTATATGTAGAATGTTGTCTAGAGAAATATAGTTTAGTTGTGATTTAGATTTTGAGATTTATCATGCAACAACATTTGAGCATCATGCATATTCATATTAATGGGGAAGTTTGAATTATATATATAAAAGGTCGTTAGAGAAAAGCATAATGTTATTTTTTATATTCAATAAGATTTTTATTATATGTTAAAAGAGTTTTAATTTAATTTGATGTGAGTTTTTAAAAAAAAAAAATATTTTTTATTATTAATTATAATAGCTAAGAAATAAAAAAAAAAATTAATTCATATTATTATTTCAAAATGTCAAACATGATGTATGCCACTATGCATTATCATATTTTATTATTCACTATTATATTTATGCATACACACTCACAAAATGCAAACGATCACACTTATTTGAAGTTCAAAAAATGTAGTCAAATCATATTGTGTTTTAAGAGAACATTTGTGCACATCTCATTGCAATATAATGCTTTGTACCATAAATTGCTACTTTAATCTATATATTTATCTCTCTTTAACCACTTAGAGATAAAACATTGTTACTAAAGACAAATTTATAATGAAAGTTCTATAAAACAGATAGAGTTAAAAACCTGATATAATCATAGATCCCTCTAAAGTAAAATGGGTCAACAAAACCAACATCACTTAACGAAGCAAGGTTTAAGTGAATCTCATTAAAGAACATGCATTGTCTAGTGTTCAAAACTAATTCCAACAAGCATGAGTAGACATAGATCCCCAAAATAAGTGATGGATAGTTTCACTTTGACCACAAGGGTGGATTGCACCTACAAATCGGATAATGGAGGAAGATGTCTCTAATAAACACTAATAACTAGTTGATTGTATTTATAAAATGACATGAGATGAGGAGGGAAGCCCCTACTTATAACAATAATGATGCAACAACACTAAAAAAAACTAACTTAGGACTTAAGACACGAATAGTAACTAGGCCCTTATTATATAAGAGAGACAATTTTACAAATATACCATTATTACAAAATCACGAGCTTACACACAAAATGGCTTAGGTAAATACTGTCATTTTCTAATTAATAATAAGGATGTCGTGGTTATGTATGCAACATGCCCTTCACTAAAAAAACTTTGTCCTCAAAGCTTGAGGACCAAAGAATAGCTCAACCATGCAATTTCTTCTTCTTGCCTTTGGCCATCACTTGAAGATGGTCATATGTATCAATTCAAATGGATGGAAGGTTAGAGATCGATGTTCCTTGATAAACTAAATAAACCTATTCACTTTACTCTATTGAAAATGCTCAACAAGGTGATACACATCCAAGTAATGTTCAAGCAACACACTCAAAATTCTCTAATTAGAAATTACATCCACATAGATGTGAAATGTTCAAGAGGACATTTTTAATAAAGAATATTCAAGTTGAAATCTCTTTGTCGCTCCCTGCTCATTAACTACCTCAACGATTTTTTCTTCTTTTGCAACTAGTGCATTATGCTAACCATGAAAGTAATCATAGGGAAGAAGATCTCCATGGAAGAGAAGCTAGAGGCAAGGATAATTTTAAGGACAAAAAATTATCTCAAAATGTAGAAACTTTTGCGAATTGTACTAGTCCTTAATATGCAAAATATAAAATGTTTGACGATATTTTTGTAAAAATATTCAAATATCCAAGGATTTTATATAGTTTCTATAAAATTTGGGCTATTTTTAAAGTAAAATAGTTTTATTTGATAGAATTTGGGTGGATATTTTTATAAAAAATGGAAATTAGCGAAATATTTTTTTAGGAAAAAGCATGGAAAATTAGCCCATGGGCGAAATTTAGCCCCTAAAATCACCAATGGCTAGAGGATTATTTTTTCCTCTACTAGATCCTCTTGACATGGATATTCTTCATAGAAAAGTAAATTCAACAAAGAGAATATGAAAGTAGTCATATCCACATAACTAGAAGATGTCTCCATAACATTCTTCACAAGCATCTTCCAAATCAAACCATGAATCTATGTCCTTATTATATTCATTTTCTATAATGAGTAAAGTACAAAATCTATCACATACATCCAAAAATATTTCCAATGCCTATTTCATTACCATATCTAAATGTGCCTTGCTGGTTTTTTTTTCAACATTTTTTCCCATAGAAATAATAGTTCCAAAATGGCATTTTTGATAGGTCACAACTTGTTGGGGACACTTTCACACCTTGGAGTGGATCACACCTACATATCCTAAAACATGGACAAAGACATCACCACAAAAACAATACTCAAATGAGTACAAATATTTGATTGACTATAAGTGAGGAGAGGAGACCCCTATCAATACAACTCTCCACTAACTTAGTGACGAGTCATTATTGTGTGTAGCTAACTACTCTCAACTAACTTAGTAATGAGTCATTAATACGAGTAATTAACAAATCTTGAGTCTCAACTAACTTAGTGATGATCCATTAATGACTCAAGTCTTAAACACTAGACTAATGAGCTTATAAACAAAATAACTCATGTACAAAATATTTTTTGTCTAAGTGCACAACACAGTCTCCATTGACTTAATAAAAAGTGAGGTTATTACTAGTCCCATGAGCCAACAAGATACTCTACTAAACATGTTTTGAATGTTATTTGTCAATGTTATCCTAAAACAAATTGGCTCTACTATTTGAGGAAACCCGCATGAGTCAACACTTCTAAATATGATTTACCCCAAGTCCCAACTTATACTTGCTAATTGGACTTGCAAGTATGATTATAACTCTTTAGCCAAATGCCAATGGACAAGTCTAGCAAATCAAACTCAATGACTTATCCATAAAGACACAAAAATTATATGTATGTCCTTCCAAAGAGATTTTTTTTTTTTTAATTTACATTAAACTTTTATATTAATGAAGAATATGTTTGAACTTAAACATTTTTTAATTTTTATTATTTCCCAAATCAACTCTAACTTTCCCAAGTCCCAATCAACTCTTACTCTTAGAACTCACTAGAACATTCACAAATTTGTTTTGAAAATCTTGAAACTATGCTTAAATTTGTTTAACTTATCCTTTTCAATCATAGTATGGAACTTTAGTGGTAATATTAAGGCATTTCAACCACATTTTGTAAATTCAATTTGACACAACCCATTATATTTGCTTTAGATTCACTTCTCCAAACGAAACAATGAATTATATTGTCATAATTATTTGCATTGTGGATAGACAAGCAACACCTTTCATACTAATTAAGGCATTTCAAACACATTTTGTAAATTCAATTTGACATAACCAATTATATTTGCTTTAAAGTCACCTCTCCAAACAAAACAATGAATTATATAGTGTCATAATTATATACATGGTGAATACACAAGCAATGCCCTTCTTACCAATTCGTAGAGACATATAAGTTATGGTATACTCAATATCTAATTTGATTTCTCTATTTCTATATTTGTAAGGCAATTTGTTGACGAAACCTAGTAATGACAATCTTTGATATATTGTAGTTAAAATTATTTAAATAGGCATACTTCATTATATTAGTCAATGACAAGAAAATTTTATTTGGTGAATCTTTTCAATTTATAAAATGTTGTGTAGTAGGGGTATGCACATTTAGCTCCAAGGTACATATAAAATGTTGTGTAGTAGGGGTATGCACATTTAGCTACAAGGTACATGATCTTTATATTGATACATGTATTATGTATCCAATTTAGGGTTAGGTATGTACTTCACATATCCACCTCAATTGGGTACCATTGGGTATGGTCGACACAAAAATATGAGACATACTTTAATACAGGTATTCATACCTAAAATCGAGTACATCGATGTGGTAAAAGCATGGAAAACAATGATTTTTTTACAAAGAAAGTGAGGTTGTTACTAGTCCCATGAGCCAACAAGATACTCTACTAAACATGTTTTCAATGGTATTTGTCAATGTTATCCTAAAAAAATTAGCTCTACTATTTGAGGAAACTCGCTTAAGTCAACACTTCTAAATATGATTTACCCCAAGTCCCAATTGATACTTGCTAATTGGACTTGGAAGTATGATTATAACTCGTTAGCCAAATGCCAATGGGAAAGTCTAGCAAATCAAACTCAATGACTTATCCATAAAGATGCAAAAATAATATGTATGTCCTTTCAAAGATAATTTTTAAAAAATTTACATTAAACTTTTACATTAATGAAGAATATGTTTGAACTTGAACGTTTTTTTATTATTATTTCCCAAGTCAACTCTAACTTTCCTAAGTCCCAGTCAACTCTTACTATTGGAACTCACTATAACATTCTCTTAGTTAAGTCTAGTAACTTTATTCACAATTTTGCTTTGAAAATCTCGAAACTATGCTTAAATTTGTTTAACTTATCCTTTTCAATCATAGCATGGAACTTTAGTGGTAAGAGTAAAGCATTTCAAACACATTTTGTAAATTCAATTTGACATAACCAATCAAATTTTCTTTAGAGTCACCTCTCCAAACAAAACAATGAATTATATAGTGTCATAATCATATCCATTGTGGATAGACAAGCAACGCCCTTCATACCAATTAAGGCATTTCAAACACATTTTGTAAATTCAATTTGACATAACTCATTATATTTGCTTTAGAGTCACCTCTCGAAACAAAAAAATGAATTATATAGTGTCATAATTATATACATTATGGATAGACAAGCAACACTCGTCATACCAATTCATAGAGGCATATAAGTTATGGTATACTTAATATCTAATTTGATTTCTTGATTTCTATATTTATAAGGTAATTTGTTAACGAAATCTAGTAATGACAATCTCTGATTTATTGTAGTTAAAATTATTTAAGTAGGCATACTTCATTATATTAGTTAATGACAAGAAAATTTTAGTTGGTGAATCTTTTCAGTTTATAAAATGTTGTGTAGTTGGGGTATGCATATTTAACTCCAAGGTACATGATCCTTGTATTGGTACATGTATTATGTATCCAATTTAGGGTTAGATATGTACTTCACATATCAACCCCAATTCTGTACCATTGGGTATGGTCTGCACACAAATCTGAGACACACTTTAATGCGGGCACTCATACCTAAAATTGAGTACATCGGTGTGGCAAGAGCATGGAAAACAATGATTTTTTTACAAAGAAAGTGAGGTTGTTACTAGTTCCATGAGCCAACAAGATACTCTACTAAACATGCTTTGAATGGTATTTGTGAATGTTATCCAAAAAAGAATTGGCTCTACTATTTGAGGAAACTGGCTTGAATCAACACTTCTAAATATGATTTACCCCAAGTCCCAACTAATACTTGCTAATTGGACTTGCAAGTATGATTATAAGTCTTTAGCCAAATTCCAATGGGCAAGTATAGCAAATCAAACTCAACGACTTATCCGTAAAGAAGCGAAAATAATATGTATGTCCTTTCAAAGAGATTTTTTTTTTTAAATTTACATTAAAATTTTACAATAATGAAGAATATGTTTGAACTTAAACATTTTTTTATTTTTATTATTTCCCAAGTCAACTCTAACTTTCCCAAGTCCTAGTCAACTCTTACTCTTGGAACTCACTAGAACATTCTCCTAGTTAAGTCTAGTAACTTTATTCACAATTTTGCTTTGAAAATCTCGAAACTATGCTTAAATTTGTTTAACTTATCATTTTCAACCATAGCATGGAACTTTAGTGGTAATAATAAGGCATTTCAAACACATTTTGTAAATTCAATTTGACATAACTCATTATATTTTCTTTAGAGTCACCTCTCCAAACAAAACAATGAATTATATAGTGTCATAATTATATACATTGTGGATAGGCAAACAACGCCCTTCATACCAATTAAAGCATTTCAAACACATTTTGTAAATTCAATTTGACATAACCCATTATATTTTCTTTAGAGTCACCTCTCCAAACAAAACAATGAATTATATAGTGTCATAATTATATACATCGTGGATAGACAAGTAACGCCCTTCATACCAGTTTGTAGAGACATACAATTTATGATATACTGAATATCTAATTTGATTTCTCTATTTCTAGATTGGTAAGTGTTGGTGACGAAAGTCACCCCTGGATTGCAGCAAGAGCAGAGCCCAACGCCCATAAGTTTATGTCACGATATATTTAATGGGGTGATCAAATGGAAGTTAACTCAAACGATGTGGTTCTAACTCCAAAACTAGGCCAAGCATGCATGGGCAAGTGAGGTCTTAGATAACTTCAGACAGTGAGTTGTTGTAAGGGTGAGTAGGGGGAAGACTTGTATCAGAGAGATGCAAAGGTATGTCATAAACATCAGGTCTCTAACAGACTGTAGGGGAAGACATCTAAACGCAATATCTTCTTACATTCAAACGCAGAAAACCAGAGAATGCAATGATGCCACAATAAATTCTTTATCATAACATAATTGCATAAATTCATGCGAATCCGTCGATCACGAACTCTCTCGGTATGAGATGAAAATTAGATGGAGTAAGAAAGACTATCTATCATAAAACAAGAAATCTCACATACAACTGCATAACCAGAAAACTAGAATTTCTGTTAAAACTTCACAGTCGGGAGCTTCGCTCTACCATCGATTCTTACAAAAATGGCGAAAACGCCTACATATACTAAAAAAAACCACAACAGCAAAAACAAGATACTGCATTAAAAACATTGCATCTGCATGTCTTCTGACAGTCTGCGCATGCAGACTCTGGCCGATCGTGCACCCAGGACTTGGTGTCCCCTCGGCCAAATTCAGACGGCTATTCTTTGTCAGACACAACCTTAACTGCGCATGGCTCCTGCAAGGGAAGTAGATGAGCCATTAAGAGCTGATCTAGTGTGTGCAGACCTCCTTGGCGAGTCGAGGACTCGACGCGGCTTCCATGAATAGAACTAGTATAGAGGACCTTCTCGAGTAGACTTTCGGCCAGAACATCCATACT
>JASDQU010508300.1:45335-65045 GCA_032191745.1 Picea mariana | reverse complement strand
TATGGGTTTCCTCAGGAAATATCTGTCTCTGTTTTTCTCATATATGTGATTGATGCTGAATGTGCCATTGTTTATTTCCCTACATTATTGTGATCATCATTTAGTGTCTCAACAAAGAGTTTAAAAGAAGCATAATTGTTTAAGCACGGTAACAACTGATTCACCCCCCCCTCTCAGTTGTCCAATAGTCTCAACTGATACTTGCTAATTAGACTTACAAGTATGACTATAACTCTTTATCCAAATGCCAATGGGAAAGTGTAGCAAATCAAACTCAATGACTTATCCATAAAGACACAAAAATAATATGTATGTCCTTTCAAAGAGAATTTTCTTAAAATTTACATTAAAATTTTACATTAATGAAGAATATGTTTGAACTTAAACATTTTTTTATTTTTATTATTTCCTAAGTCAACTCTAACTTTCCCAAGTCCCAATCAACTCTTACTCTTGGAACTCACTAGAACATTCTCCTAGTTAAGTCTAGTAACTTTATTCACAATTTTGCTTTGAAAATCTTGAAACTGTGCTTAAATTTGTTTATTTTATCCCCTTCGATCGTAGTGTGGAAGTTTAGTGGTAATATTAAGGCATTTCAAACACATTTTGAAAATTCAGTTTGACATAACTCATTATATTTGCTTTAATTCACCTCTCCAAACAAAACAATGAATTATACAGTGTCATAATTATATACATCGTGGATCAACAAACAACACCCTTCATACCAATTAAGGCATTTCAAACACATTTTGTAAATTCGATTTGACACAACCCATTATATTTGCTTTAGATTCACTTCTCAAAACAAAACAATGAATTGTACAATGTCATAATTATATACATTGTGATAGACAAGCAATGCCCTTCATACCAATTTGTAGAGACATATAAGTTATGATATACTCAATATCTAATTTGATTTCTTTATTTCTAGATTTGTAAGGCAATTTGTTAACGAAATCTAATAGCGCCAATCTTTGATTTATTGTAGTTAAAAGTATTTAAGTAGGCATACTTCATTATATTAGTTAATGACAAGAAAAATTTAGTTAGTGAATATTTTCAATTTACAAATGTTGTGTAGTTGGGGTATGCATATTTAGCTCCAAGGTACATGATCCTTGTACTGGTACATTTATTATGTATCGAATTTAGGGTTAGGTATGTACTTCTCATATCCACCCCAATTGGGTACCATTGGGTATGGTCTAAGCAAAAATATGAGACGTACTTTAATGCAGATACTTGTGCCTAAAATTGAGTACACCGGGGTGGCAAAAGCATGGAAAACAATGATTTTTTTTTTACAAAGAATTAAAAAAAATAGAGATTAAAAAAATATTAAAAAATTAAACTAAATGAAAGTAGTGTGCCCATCCTCCAAAACCATAAACAATGAATTGCTATGCTTTTTCATCAACTCATAAACCCTAAAATATAATTCGTTTTCATTTACACCACGAAGAGAGAAACACTCCAATAGAGAAGAATAAGAAGATTTGGGCTTTTGGTGTCATTTTTCTTGCATAAAACTCATGGGAAACATATGCATTTGGATTGAATGTACTTTGGCTTGAACAATTTGGATGTGATATGTTCCATTTATTAAAAAAGTTAAGGATTATTATGTTTAAAAAGATGCTCATACCATATAAATTATATGAGCAAGAATGCTAGTATATAAGTAATCCCATTTGAATTTAATGTGTTATGATATGGTGAATCCATACTTATAACATTGGAGATTGGTGATATATATTTGGAACTCAATTAAGCTCAAATGGGCTCTGCGGTTTTCTCTCTCCCTTCTAGGGGCTAGGTTTTCCATGGGAAAACCCTAGCCCCTTAAGGTGCCTCCCTTGGGGGATGATAAGCCTCCCTTAGCTACCCCCTTTTGGGTCACCTTGCTGCAGTCACATGTATGAAGACAAGGTTTTATTATATTACTCAGAGGACCCCTCCTCGCACTTAATCATTTGGGCCAACCATCTCCCCCCCCTCCACAATCTCTCCTTCCCCCACCATCATTTACTCTATCCCACCTATATTTTCATCTCCCTCTGTCACATCCCAGTTCCCTCCTCCCCACACTTTATCCCCCATGTCCCACCCATCCCCTCCCTCACTCTCTCACAATTTCCCCTCACCTCCCCCTCAACTCTCCCCCATGCAGAACGACAATAGTCTCCCATATTCCTGTCATCATGGCCACCCTTCACCTTCCTACAATTCGTCTCCTCCCCTAGTTGAGTCACATTCCCATTCCAACATCACTGCAAAATTACTTACAGAAAACCTTCTCTGCGGTAACATGTAACCTTCTCTTTCCCCCAAAAATTCCCTGTCTCCACCTCCCCGTAATAAAAAATGTCTAAAAAGGAAAGACAACACCCTATCGTTTTCATTGGGAGAAAAGGTGTAGGTAAAATATCTAGCCAACATGGAGAAAATGATGTTGGTAGGAAGGTTCACTAGAAATGCCCCTTCATGGACAATATAAAAAAATGGACCTCTCGCACCTTTGCCACCCGGATCGGTTATACCTCGGTCAGTTTTGTCCTGGAAAAAGGATCATTTGCGTGGAATTTTTGATCAAAACAAGATGCCATCAAAATCCTCGCTGGAAGTAAACTTCGATAAAAACTTGGAAGTAAAATTATCTTTTGTTGAAACAAGTTACATGGCTATGGCATTCATTCTCGTTGGAATAATTTTTTCCTTCTGCCTCTAGTGTCGTCCCATCCAATACTCTATAATTCTTCACCATCAAGGGAAAACATATTCCCATGAACTGGATTATGAAGGCATTCCCTTCATATGTAGGAGATACCATACCTATGGTCAGTTGGTTGTGGATTGCTTGAAACAAGAATCCAAGGAAAAATGGGTTAAGAAACCAGACTTAAAAAAACAAGCTCTATGTGTTCACCCAAGAAGCCATAATAAACTCAGGCATCTCCAATGGATACCTCTCCACCAATGATTTCTTCTTAAGAGCTTGAAGCTCTCCCGTCGGCGCCACTAGTAACAATGTTTCAAACCCCTCACAATCCAATCCATCAACGACGACTCTGGTATGCTCTCTACTTCTGCTCCTTTAACAAATTCTCAAAATGTGCAGAGCACACCTTCCCATCCCTTTCCCCTCCCGGTTTCACCCCCTCCTCCCCCGCCTGACATATCCTTTCTTATAGGCCTCTTAGACATCTTCCACCCTACCCCTGACCCTCTAATTCCCCTCCCCACCCTTATCCTTGACCCATTTCTCCCCCCTCTCTCCTCCTTCTCCCTTCCCTCCCCTTTCTCCGATAACCCCCCTTCCATATGAGGAACTTCCTCTGAAATACTTCCTTTGATCCTCGGTTCTTCCCTCCTTCAATAATCCAGAAGACATTCAAGGAGGCTTGGGAACCATAGAATATTGGAACCGAAAACCCCTACACAAAGGAAGAAAATCCTTTCTCTCTCAGGCTCAGAAGCAAACAACATCGGAGTCATAATAGGGAAGCAAAAATCTATTCTCGGGGCCCTTAGAGAAATAGTTCTTGACATTGTGCCAAAATGAAAATCCTTTCCCTCAATTGTAGATCCCTCCAAAAAATTGGCCATCAATAGGCTTATTTCCCTCTATAAACCGGATATCCTATTTTTGCAAGAAGCAATGGTCCAAGGCTGAAATGCGATCCAAATTCTATCCTCCTCTCTATTGGGATGGGAATTTTTGGCAAATGATGCCTCAAGAAAATCAGGGGGTGTAATTATTGGTTGGTGCTCCTAGAATATATAGGTCCAATGTTCCTAGGGGATAAGGACATTCCTTTCTATCTCTACCATGACTTATGAGCTCCCCCCCCCTTTCCTTTGTATCATTACTTATGGTTCCTATGCTGACATAGAACCTTTCTGGAACAATTTTCTCAACTCCCCCATCCTAGAGAAAAATAATATCATCATATGAGGAGATCTCAACTTCACTCTCAACTCAAGCAAAGTTTTGGGTTTAGGATCTCTCTAGGACTATCTGGCTCCTTTCTTCTTCTAAGCGCTCAAAGGGGCCAAGATGATGGACATTATCCCTCAAAAATATTCACCAACCTAGAGGAATATGAGATTAGGGGAAGCCATAATTGCAAAAAGGTTGGACAAATTTCTAATTCCAGAAGTTTTCCTTTCCAACAATATTCATTTTCGTCAATGGATTGAGTCATATTATATTTTAGATGACAACCCCATTATTCTAGAACTCTCTTCCGATCCAAAAAAATCCCCCAACCCCTTAAAATTCAACTCCTAATGGCTCAAATATCCCTCCTACCTTTCAATGGTAAAATATTGTTGGATTCCTTACAATCCCTCCCTCTCTGAATCACCCCCTATTCAATTCCACTCCAATCTCAAGAAATTAAAAAAGGCACCTGTATAATGGGACAAAGACAAAGAGGATCGTGAAGATCAAGCCCTTCTTAAAATTGAATTCTGGATGGAAAAATGGAGAACCTTAGAAATGTCCCCCCCTTCACAGAAGAACAAAAGGAGATAAAAAAATCTCTTCAAAAAGAAAAAAATCAAATACTTCTAAACAAAGAAAAGGCCCAAAGATTGAAAAGCAGGGCACTCAAGCTTTAGGTCGGAGATGAAAACACGATTTTTTTCCATCATTGTGCTAATGGGAGGAAGATAAAAAATTCAATATGGAACATAAGAAGGGATGATGTCACTTTGGCACACACTTTTGATGAAATAGCTTCAGAGGGAGTATCCTATTTCAAATACCTTTTCAAGGAGGAGCAAACAACAAAAATAGATGCCATCCTACAATCAATTTAACTCTTTCTAGATTCATAAATGAGGAGGTAAATGAAAATCTAATTGCTAAAATATCAAAGAATGAGCTTCTTTGTGTCATCCACTCCTTTCAAAAGGATAAAATTCCATGTTTGGATGGATTTCCTGTAGACTTCTACAAAGGATGTTTTGATATCCTGGGAGAGGATCTTCTTTGAGTAATTGAATACTCTTGAAATTCTGGTAAGATGTTCGCACCCTTCCACTCTATATGTCTTGTCATCATCCCAAAAGCTGGAGATCCCCTCTCCTTTGATCTTTTTCACCCCACCTCCCTCTGCAATTCCATTTACAAAATCACCACCAAGATCATCACCTCCAGACTCAAAGAAATCCTTGACAAAAACATATCAGATGAGAAATTTGGTTTCGTAAAGGGAATACAAATCCACCAAGCAAGCAGTATAGCATAAGAGGGATTCCACTCTATTCAAACCAAAAAATTAAAGGCAATAGCATATAAAGTAGACTTGTCAAAATCCTTTGACAGGGTCAGTTGGTTATACATCCGAATTCTCCTTTTGCACCTAGGCTTCTCTCACAATTTTGTCACATGGAATCTAAACTGTCTCAACTCCTCATCTTTTTCAATTCTTATCAATGGAGAAACCTCCCCTTTCTTTAGAGCAGAAAGGGGACTTAGACATGGGTGTCCTCTCTTTCCACTACTCTTTCTTCTGGTAACAAAGTGTCTTAGAAAACTTGTATCCAATGCCACTTCTCAAGGAAACTGTTAAGAACCTGAATAGCTATGCAAATATAATCACCACAAATACTAAATACATAATAGATCCACAGAATACGATAGAAGAAACCACACTTTATTATATCAAAACCCTTGAGGTAGGTAAACACTATACAATGGATCCTATTATGGAAGGGATCCTCTCATGTTCCCTTGCCTCTTTGAGGGGGAATCCTTCTATTGAGCTACAACTCACAATATAATACTTCTCTTCATGTCCCATTACATTGCTTGAACCCCATTATATAGTGCTACCATCACCTAAGAACATTCTAGAGGAGGAATCTTCTAGAAGTAGAATCTTCTAAGAAGTCCTCTTACATTTATTATATCTAACTATCATAGTGGGCCTTATTTAATAATATAGTGGACCTAGTCCACCTTACATTGAATGGCCTCCACTATTATCATTATGGCCCCTCTAGGCCCCCCCACTACCTCTCCAAATACCTAACATTCCATCTCCCTTATGAAAGCGTTGTCCTCAACGCTTGATGTACAACCATATACCAGGGTCCCATGGATAAGTGTGGACCATAGTGCTGAAGTGTACTAGAGAACCAGGTTCCCATCGTAAGTGTGGACCATAATGCTGAAGTAGAATAAATAACCAGGGTCCCATTGAGAAATGGAATCCACCATGATGAAATAGTCCAACCGCCATTGTAAACCAGGGTCCCATGTTCAATTGCTCATTTAAGCTCCACACAAAAGATATCGACACCCAATAACCAACTGAAAATGATGCTCCCAATACTAACACCTATCATGTGGATCCAAATAAGAATATCCATCCACATAGTGGGAAAGGGTCAAAGATGAATCTGGAAGGAACAATCCAAGCTGGGCACTGGTAATCATAACTATCTCCTGATGTGTCACATTGATGCTCTCTATAGAAGGTGGAGTAGAGTCATCAAATAAAAGATGGAAGTGGTTGTCATCCCAGTAATGACAACTATCCATATACCAATCATCGCAATCAGCCTGAAAATCATACCAAGCATATATTTCTTGATTATATTCATCCCTGATGTTCACCATAAGAAATATCTCTTGCATGTTATCCAATGAATCTTGAATACTATGAAAACTATCATTGAGGCCCTCTGTGAGGCCATCTACAAAGTCGTCCAATTTGTCAAACAATTGGGCTTTGAATGCTTCAGTAATATGTAGAATTTCTTTGAGGGTTTGAGAAGAAATAGCCATCTGAGCACCCTATGAACTCTGTAGTCCCACCACTGTCACGAAAAACCCCCAAAAAATAGAACAATAAATTACTGCAGAAAATCACGACATTTTCTGGAAAAACCCTGAAAAATCGTTGAATTTAAAATGCTCATAACTTCACTTCCCGGACTCCGTTTCAACTGATTGTTTTTTTGAAATTGGGTGAAATTGTGAGAGGAACTCCTATATGTAATTTTTTTGGGCAAATTCGTCCTTCAACTACTACAGAAATTAAAAAAATTGCACCGTCGTTCGCAGAAAAAACCTTGAAAATTACATATTTTAAAACTTCAATATCTTGACTTCCCAGACTCTGTTTCGGATGATTTTTTTTCTTTTTAAATTGGGTGTTTTTTTGAGAGGAACTCAGATCTACAACCTTTTTCTACAAATTTTTCACAGAAATATACCGAAAATTTCTGGAATGTCGTGACCCTCTTTTTTTCTTCTCCGAAAAAAAAAATCTGCAAAAATAAAAAATATTTGCCCACAATGTCTACCAAGGAAAGTGTTATGATACCAATTGTTAAGAACCTAAATATCTATGAAAATATAATCACCACAAATATTGAATACACAATAGATCCACATAGCAAGATAAAAGAAACTACACTATATTATTATCAAACTCTTGAGGTAGAGCAACACCATACAATGGATTTTATTATGGAAGGGATCCTCTCTTGTTCACTTGCCTCTTTGAGGGGGAATCCTCCTATTGAGCTACCGCTCCAAATACAATAATTCTCTTCATGTCCTATTACATTGCTTGAACCCCTTTATATAGTGCTACCATCACCTAAGAACACTCTAGAGGAGGAATCTTCTAGAAGTAGAACCTTCTAAGAAGTCCTCTTACATTTATTATATCTAACTAACCATTTATTATATCTAACTATCATAGTGGGCCTTATTTAATAATATAGTGGACCTATTCCACCTTACATTGAATGGCCTCCACTATTATCATTATGGGCCCTCTTCCCCCCTCCACTACCTCTCTAGCTACCTAACAAAAACTTTAAAGGTATTGCAATCAATGACCACATACATCCCACACATCTCCTTTTTATAGATGACATCCTAATTTTTTGTGATGGAAGCCTCCTATCAATATATCAACTTAGCTCAATGCTAGATCAGTTCTACAAAGCCACATGAATGAAAGTAAACCCTCAAAAATCCATGTTGATCTCTAGGGGACAAAGCATTCAAGAAAAAACTCACATTGAACTCTCTCTCGGGGTCGTCAGTCATTCAATGGAGGAAGGACTAAAATATCTTGGTTTCATTCTCAAGTGAAACAATTATTTGTCCAATTATTGGAATGGGATTATAGAAAAAGTGGAAAAAATAATCAAAACCTAGTACAACAGATAGCTCTCCAGAGCTAGAAGATTGGTCCTAATCAAGTTAGTCATTGAAGTTATCCCTGTATACTGGACCTCTCTTGCATGGGTCCCAAAAGGAACTCTTAACAAACTCAGGAAGATGGATTTCATACATCTAAGGGACGAGAAAGAGGATCAAAACAATGTAGTCCTGGCCTCTTGGGAAAATCTTTTCTTCTTAAAGGGTTGGGACCTAAAAAATATTCACCTTTTTGCAAAAGCACTGGCAGCAAAAAACAGGTGGAACCTAATTGACAATAATGGGATGGGGTTTAAAATTATCAAAGGAAAATATTTCTGAAATGAATCTCTCATGACCTGGATCCGAAGGCCATAAAAAACCTCAATCAACAACTCAATTGTATGGAAATCCATCATTCATTCCTTCTTGATAATAAAAAATTGGCTCATCTGGAAAGTGGGAAATTGAGAAACAATTATGATCGGAAAGGACCCATGGATAGGATGCTCAAACAATCATCACCTTCCAAATCAAGCCCTCCAGACCATTAATTAATATGGCTTTTTTTTTTTTTCTAAATCAAATCCACATAGGAGATCTCAATCTAAACAAGTGGATTTCTTGGAGAGATGAAAGTCTTTTTGAAACTCATACACAAGACTGGGACCACTACATACAAGCATTAAATGAATCTTTGGTCCAGATTTCTGATCAAGAGGAAAAATTGATTTGGTCATTCATCCCAAAAGGAAAATACTCTCTAATGTCAGGATATGAATCACTCCTTTCTGACATGGAGTCTCCACCTCCTCCCTGATGGGGGGAAATGACATGGAAACTCAACTGTCCGACAAAGACACAACTCTTTTGTTGGCTCCTACTTTAGGGAAAGTGTTGTGAGAAATTTCACCCCGCGGACAGGTTGAACTCCCCTTTGGACCTAGACCCCTTCTTTGGTCCAAAGACAAAATCAAATGAATGGACACTAACGTCCCTTTAGACCTATGTTGACCAACATAAATGAGAAGGAAGAGAGTGTGGCATGCCTTTTTACGATGGTCATCCTCGCTGCTCCAACCTCGGACCTTGATCTCCAAGATCCTAGGCACAAGACATGAACTGTAATGGACAACAAGGAATCTCCTTCTTCTACTCTATAGGGTTAGACAAAATAGATCTATCTACAATGACTGAAATAACAATAGACAAGCATATGTTTGAAAACATGAACTTGAAGGGAATATGCCAAGTTTATATTAATGGAAAGACAATAAATAAAGTACTTACAAATCACCTTTGACATTGCAACAACTTCTTCAAGCTCTCCAGTCCATCCCTTGCATGAATGTCTTAAGATTAGAATGATGATGCTTCAATGGATTCCTTCTCCCTTTCACCATGGAAATGTTGGCAATATATAAGATTGGGAGGCTTAACCACCATGGACTATTTTGGGAAGTGGTTGAGGATATGAATCCATGAATTGGGATTTTATCCTAAGATAGAGCCATGGGATATGATTCAATCCAAACAAACTTCATCTTATCAGATTTGGTCCTTACAAAAAGGTGGGATTTCCATAACTCCCTCTAACCACTTCAATGCTCCCTCAAGGTTGAGTACATAGTGTTTCCAACGCTCCCTAAGCACGAGAATGGGAGCATTGGTAAGGGTTCAATTCTCCCTATACATGGGCAGGGGAGTGTTGAACTCCAAAATCCTCTAAAAAATGGTCAAAAATCCAAGTAAAAGGCATGGTTCTGACTTTCAAATGATGTGTTTCTTCCTCCAAAATGACTTAGGAATTATGACAAATGTTCTTTCATGGTGTCAAAGGGTTGTGACATTTAGTAAAGTGAATGGGACACTTAGTAAGGTGCGTATGACACTTGACTAAATGCATGCGACACTTAGTAAGGTGCATACAACACTTTACGACACTTGCGACACTTAGTAGGGTGCATACAACACTTTACGACACTTGTGACACTTAGGTGTAAATAGGTGTGATACTTAAGTGTGACATTTTGGTGTGTAACAGAAAGGCCTCAACTTGGGAAAACTTAAAGAAAAGAAGCTTCATAGGGCATAACAGATGCCCCCTCTGCAAGAAGCAAGAAGAAACTAGAAATCACCTTTTATTAGCATGCACATATACTCTTGAAGTATGGGCCACCATAAAAATCACTCTTAAGTTTAGCTCTGATTGGAGAGGAGACAATATCCAAGAAGCACTCAACTCCTAGTGAGAGAACCCGAGCCTATCCAAATTCAGAGTCCTTCCTCCTATGATTTGTTGGGGAATATGGAATGCCAGGAATAAAGCCATATTTGAAGAGAAATATATTCTCCCTCTCAGTTGTGCTCTTACCAATATTTCATCCTTCGAGTCTGTCACACACCTACTGAGGCATAATAAAATTTTCGCCTTTTCTCGAGGGACAGAATCCTTGAAATCCTATTGGCTTAGCACAAGCTAGCTCTTCCCCTTTTCCACCTTCATGTGATCATTGATCATGATCATAGGCCAAACAACTAGGCGCCTTTTCGCATTTCACGACTCAATGATATAAGCGGGTCGAGTCTTTTGACTCTGCAAACCCCGAAATGTCGTAACGATGAAAAATGATTCGATCGACAATTAGCCCCCTGGGCTATGCCTTGGCCCGTATGACCACTTCTTATAAGACCATAGTCTTATTCCCTTCAGGACTTATCCGTATGAGAGTCTGACTTTTTGTCAATGGGACTCCCGAATTCCCGATTTCCAATTTCTCGAAATGGCCTTTGTCACATTAGCCCTCCTAGCTATGCCCTGATTCAGGTGACCACTCCTCATAAGACCTCCATCCTCTTTCTTTCGGAATTTATGAATATAAGAGCCCGACCTCTTGTCAATGAGACTCCCGAATTCCCAATTTGCAAATTCTCGATAGACTCTTCCTTTCGGGACTCTCCTGAAATCCTGGATTGCTGCCACGTGTCCTCCACGGATGGATGGTCTATATTGTTTCGGGACTTCGCCAGGTGCGAAGTCAAAATGCTCACCTTCCTCTTTTGTTTCCTGATGTCCGAATCCCCGAAATGGGTGATCTCATGACGCGTGTCCTCCCTTAATCAGACGATCCAGATCTATTTCGAGACTTCCACCATGGAGTGTCCCGATCTCTTGTCCTCAAGGCCTCTGAAATCCCGAAGTCCGAATCCCCGAAATGGGTGATCTCACGACATGTGGCCTCCTTTATTTGGACGGTCCAGATCTATTTCAGGACTTCCACCATGGAGTGTCTTGATCTCTTGTCAACGAGACCTCCAAAATTCCCGAAGTCTGAGATCCCGAGATGGGTGATCTCGTGACACATGGCCTCCCTTAATCGGACAATCTAGATCTATTTTGTGACTTTCATTGTGAAGTTTCTCGACCTCTCGTCATCAAGACTTCCGAAATCCCGAAGTCCAAAACCCCGATACCAACTCCTCTTTCAAGACTTTCACCTTTGTTCACGAGGGCTTAACCCTCATGCATCTTCTGACAGATCCAACGACTGTCGGGTTTTCTAACTAAGATCTGACGGTTCATATGTGTCTCACACTATGCACTCTCCCACTACTCCTTGGATGTGGAAAAATCAACGGTCCAGATACTCCCTCGGACCTTGGGGATCTACAGTCTCGATTTCTTCGCTACTCACGAAGATAAAGGAAAAGGGTTAAGGAATTTAACGCCCTTGTTTCTTCCTCCAATCTAACGGTCGTGAATGACCACAGATCTTCCGACAGGATCTCATTTGTCGATCTATACTTATCCCTACGCTACCATTTCGGGATTTCAATAAGATCATTATTCCTCATACAGGGTTACTAAGACTTGCGCCTTCAAATCCTTTTCCAGGTTCTTGGTAAGCTTTCCAAGAAGGGTATCTTTGTGGAGAGATCTATTCCGGGTATTCCTAGGGATGAATAAAGGCATTTATTTCCCAAAAGTAGACTTGAAGTCCAAATTAATTCAATATGCGTATATATATGTACAAATATATCTATAAACATAAGCCATACGTGGTCCTTCCAATAAAAGCATGCAACCACCATTTCTGATCAAAACACCACACAGACAGTATTATACTCAAACCATTCATAAACTGCATAGACTATGAGCATACATGTCAGCATATAAATTTCAGGATGCAAGATGTAAAGCACTTATCAGAAATAACACCAGATGTGATTGCAATTGCTGAGAAGGGTGCTCGTTTCCACCCAACCGTAGGCTCAACGACTCCCAACGGATTTACCACTAGCCACCCTCGAGCTGAGACCACGATGTTGCGAGACCGAGTCTATGTTTTCCAGTGATCGAGAACGAAGGTTACTCTCCTTCTTCTCCACTATCACTCACTCTGTATTTTTCCAGAGTTCTATTTCTTCTTTCCCTCGCGTCTACCCCTTGATCGCCCACTCTTCCTACCTTTTCTCCTTTCGGCGAGGTTGCGTGTGGCACGATTTTCCTCGCAATGGTCAGGTCTGAGGATTCTATGTGTTAGTAACATTTCTTGTCCTGGGCATAAGAGTATTCGGGTCTGCAAGTCACATGAGAAGCACCCGAGTGCAATGTGAAGAATCTCATTTCAGGCTTCCAAACAAGTAGGCGGGCAAGATTATATTGCTGACAGTCCATATTTATCTAAGGGAGCAGATCGACGGTTGGCGGGAAATCACGGCTAGCGGAGGTGTACTGAGATTAGCGCATTGGATAGCACCCATTGGGTATGCAGGAGAGGATGTTAGCCGTCCATCCAAAGGACGCGTGGTGCGAGATCTAGTCGCATCAGTGTTTTAGCATTTGGGAGTTCAAAGGGTAAGGGCTCCTCGTCATTTCACATCTCGAAACCCTGAACCTTGAAGCGCCGAAAGCGCCTTGGGAATAGGCACATGGTCACAGCCCGTGGTCACTTGGGGAGAGAAAGGAGATGTGTAAAGAAGTCCAAAGGCATCGAGTTCAGTTATAGAGGGGATCGTCGCGATCTCTAGGCGCCATCGGATCCGATCTCAATACTGTTTCTCACCTGGAGTAAATGACAGCAAGAGCTGGTGGTTGAAACCTCCTTTCATTCATTAAGTGTGGGAATGGAGGGTCTAGCAAGCAGTCTGCTCGAAGAGGTCCTGTGTATCAATTTTTTCAAAAGAAACCATGCCAAAGTCCTCGACTAGACAGAGAGGTCTGCGTACGCTAGCCCATCACTTAATGGCTCAGCTACCCTCCTTACAGAAGCCATGTGTAGTTAAGATGGCGCTTAAAGAAATATATTAATATGAGTTTGACTGAAGGGACACCAAGCTTTGGGTGACTGAACATGCCTCTATGAGGTGAATTTTCCTGAGTATATAGAATCAATCTTTCTATTTTGTAAAAGGTCGATGCTTGAGCTAGGCTCCCGATTGTAAAGTTTTGTTGCAGCCCTGGTCGCTCTGGTTAATGTATAAGGCATTTGAGACTTCTTACTTTATGGATGTCAACCTCTTTTTCCATCTCTTTGTTTATTGTGTTAGGACAGCTCAGAATTGGAGGATCCAGTCGAGTTGCGCTGTTGTAGGATGATGTAGGTTGGATCACTGTAATAGTCGCAGCGTTTCTAATCAGTTCTTGTGTTTTCTCAGCGCTGGAATGGCTTGGAATTGGAGGATCCAGTCGAGTCACCCTTCAACTCCTTGAAACTCTGGATCAAGAGGATCTTGGCTTTTGAGTTTTTCTTCTTCAAGCTTCCGAAGGAATGTTGCCCGAGGCAGTCTTGCTCACCCTTCTCACAAGTCTTCCATATACCACCCTTTAATCAACTTACTGATGGAAGTTGGATCAAGACCTCCCTTGCTTTCTACATACCAGACCCTGGTTCCTATGTCAATGCTGCTTTCCTGGGTCTCTTTCCATTCGACCACCCCCATTTATTAAATCGCGACAATAAAAACTAATGGGCATCGGGCTCTACTCCTGCAAGCAATCCAGGGGTGACTTCTGACGCTAACATTTTTGGCGCCGTTGCCGGGGACGAAGTTGAATATTTTCCCTGGGCAGAACGACATTGAGCCTTTGATTCTGAAGGTGCATCAGACATTAGAGCCCTTCAAGATTGTTACTGTGCACCTGGTGACTCCACTGTGGTGACTCCATTGTTTCCACTTCACTGTTTCAGCTGTGGCTACTGTTGGCACACCTGGAAGCTGACCTAGAGGAGCTTTCTCGAGAAGGTTTCAGCAGCTACTTTCTCAGCCTGAGAAGCTTCCTGGGGTAACAACAATGTTAGGATCTGGCCTTTGATGGTGAACAAGGACCAGACACATTTGAAGCTACGCATATTTCACCTGGCGACTCCATGATTCAAGGATCGATTGGCGACTCCACTGGTTCGATATGGAGAAAATCCTTGCTCGCAGGTTTGCTCCTTTTAATTTTTCTGCTATTCCTAGTTTTTCTAATGTTGTCCCCTCTCTGAATGAATGGGGTGATTATTTTCCCATATTTGGAAAATGTGAAGAGGACAACCCTGCTCAGCACCTCAGTGAGTTTCATGAACTCATGCGTCAGTGGGAGATACATCATGAGGATGTATTACTTAAGATGTTCATGTTCTCATTAGCAGGGGATGCACGTAAATGGTATCGTTCTTTACCCCCTGCTAGAATTTCTTCACTCTCAGAGTTTCATGCAGCTTTCATCATCTATTTTCAAGATTTTTATCCCTCCGAGTTAATTTGTCATAACTGTGGTGAGGGATACCACAAATCTGTACAAAATGAAGCTATTTCTGACATAGGCTGTGAGGATAATCCTGACGACCTGGATCAGGAATCTTTCCTTTCTCCTCCCCATTCATCTACATCTGAGGTGGGTTATGAAAGCGATGAATATCCCAGGGGGGAAGAGGATTCCCTGAGTGAGCTGATGGAGCAGGTGAAATATCTCTCTGCCCAATTAGAAGGGTTGAAATATGAAGACTGTGCAGAGGATTTTCCAGCCTGGGAGGAAGAAGATGACCTGAGTGAACTAGTGGAGCAGGCGACATTCCCCACTCCCCAATGTGAAAAATTGGAATCTGAAGACAGCGAAGAGGATTTTCCAGTCTTCGAGGCAGATGATCTAAGTAGCTCTTTTGAAGAGATTATTGAAGATTTCTTGGATGCGTTAGCATCTGCCCCCGATGAGCCTGCTGTCTCAGATTTAAACAACGAAGCCATTGTGGAAGAGGTTTGCTCTTTCTTCCTTCATGAGATTTCCCATGATGTATTTACATTTGGGATTGAAGAGGAGGATCGGGAGACCGTTCCCATTTCAAAAGATGGGGGAGTGCACGAAAAAGAGGAGGAGGAACCAGAGGAACGACTGAGCGCGCATTTCTTTTTCTATCTAGAGCCAGTCAGCGAGCAGCCACCACCTGAGATCAGTGAGCCTATGATATTTGTCCACTCACCTGTGCTTGTCAGAGATATTCAGCCACATGAGAACAACTGTGTAGTAGAGGAGGCTGCCTGTCACCAATTTTCCAAAATTTGCCACTCATTCTATGATCCTGTCAGCAAGTACACGGAGTGGTATTTCCCCTATGCCTTGGAGCTGCCTTATTTCATCTCAACTCCAGCCTGTAAGGAGGAGTTGAAGAGTGTAACCATTCTGCTATCATGGTTACACCATCTGCTGATGATCATTGACAGAAGGAAGGAGCTTCTATCCAAGAAGCTGCTTGAATGGCTATGGTGGAAATCTGCTTTCACCTAGCCCCATGTAAAGTGTTTTATTAGTTTAGGATTGTATATAAATAAGCTCCTTTGAGCATGTATCTTTATTTTGTTATTTTATTTTTTGGCTTAATAAATGATTCCATAGCCCAACCACAAGGCACTAAAACTGAAAAATGAGTCCTTAGAGCATCACAGGGATGACTCTATCCCCCATGGAGCCTAATGTTAGTAACATTTCTTGTCTTGGGCACAAGAGTATTTGGGTTTGCAAGTCGCATGAGAAGCGCCCGAGCGCAATGCAAAGAATCTCATTTCAGGCTTCCAAACAAGTAGGTGGGCAAGATTATATTGCTGACGGTCCAGATTTATCCAAGGGAGTAGATCGACGGTTGGTGGGAAATCGCGGCTAGTAGAGGCATACCTAGATTAGCGCATTGGATAGCGCCCATTGGGTATGAAGGAGAGGATGGCAGTTGTCCATCCAAAGGATGCGTGGTGTGAGATCTAGTCGCATCGATGTTTCGACATTCGAGAGTTCAAAGGGTAAGGGCTCCTCGTCATTTCACATCTCAAAACCCTGAACCCCGAAGCGCCGAAAGCGCCTTGGGAATAGGCACATGGTCACAGCCCGTGGTCACTTGGGGAGAGAAAGGAGCTGTGTAAAGAAGGCCAAAAGTGCCGAGTTCAGTTACAGAGGGGATCGTCGCGATCTCCAGGTGCCATCGGATTTGATCTCAATACTGTTTCTCGCCTGGAGTAAATTACAGCAAGAACTGGTGGTTGAAACCTCCTTTCATTCATTAAGTGTGGGAATGGAGGGTCTGGCAAGTGGTCTGCTCGAAGAGGTCCCGCGTATCGATTTTTTCAAAATAAACCATGCCAAAGTCCTCGACTAGACAGAGAGGTCTGTGCACGCTAGCCCAACACTTAATGGCTCAACTACCCTCCTTGCAGGAGCCATGCATAGTTAAGATGGCGCTTAAAGAAAGATATCAATACGAGTTTGACTGAAGGGACACCAATCTTTGGGTGACTGGACATGCCTCTATGAGGTGAATTTTCCTGAGTATATAGACTCAGTCTTTATATTTTGTAAAAGGTCGATGGTTGAGCTAGGCTCCCGATTGTAAAGTTTTGTTGCAGCGCTGGTCACTCTGGTTAATGTATAAGGCATTTGAGACTTCTTACTTTATGGATGTCAGCCTCTTTTTCCATCTCTTTGTTTACTGTGTTAGGACAGCTCGGAATTGGAGGATCCAGTCGAGTTGTGCTGTTGTAGGATGATGTAGGTTGGATCACTGCAACAGTCACAACGTTTCTAATCAGTTCTTGTGTTTTCTTAGCGCTAAAATGGCTTGGAATTGGAGGATCCAGTCGATTCACCCTTCAGCTCCTTGAAACTATGGACCAAGAGGATCTTGGCTTCTGAGTTTTTCTTCTTCAAGCTTTCGAAGGACTGTTGCCCGAGGCAGTCTTGCTCACCCTTATCACAAGTCTTCCATTTACCACCCTTTAATCAACTTACTAACGAAAGTTGGATCAAGAACTCCCTTGCTTTCTACATACTAGACCCTGGTTCCTATGTCAATGTTGCTTTCCTGGGTCTCTTTCCATTCGACCACCCCCATTTATTAAATAGTGACAATAAAAATTGATGGGCGTCGGGCTCTGCTCCTGCAAGAAATCCAGGGGTGACTTCTGACGCTAACACTACAGATGGGCGGTTCACCCCCATCCCTCATTACTCATGAGGAGCCATTTACCTGCCAACCTGGTGAGTCATTTAATTCGGGGCCAGCGAGCCGCTCTTGGTTCTCCGAGCTAGTGAAGTCCAAATACGGTATTGGTTTCGGTGGAAGTTAGTGCCACCTTTCCAGGTGCCTTCCACCACCTTTCTTCAGCCATCGTGGTCTCTTTTTCAGCACATCCCCTCTCAACAGTCCTGCAATATATATATTCATAATATTATTCACATTCATCGACCTTTTTCACAAGGTCCATTCACATCACACATTCAAATTTATGAGTTTGCCACAATACTTGGCCAGTATAGTTATTTTTACAGACTGGGGAAAACAAGGTGTTACAATTCCCTCCCCCTTAAAGGAACATCATCCTCGATGTTCTATCTATCAACTTGACATGCATGTACAGGTGTAAACAAAATCGGATATGCCCATTTCATGGCATCCTCCATTTCCCATGTAGCCTCATCTGGGCCAAAATGTTTCCACTGCACCTTGACCTGTGCAATGGTTTGGTTCCGGAGCAGGGTTTCCTTTCTGTCCAATATGCATTGAGGTTTTGGTAGAAACTCTCCCTCCGGTTCCACCTGGATCACAGACCAATCAATTATATGATTAGCATCATGTACATATTTCTTTAATAATGAAACATGAAAAACATTGTGTGCTTTTACTGTGGGAGGAAGTGCTAGCCTATAGGCTACAGGTCCCACTCTATCTAGGACCTCAAAGGGTCCACAATACCGAGGTGCTAACTTGGCACAAGCTCCCATTTTCAGGGGACTTTTCCTGGGCCTAACCCTGAGATATACATGATCTCCTGTTTTGAAATCTCTTGGAGTTCTCTTTTGGTCAGCATAACTTTTATGTCGGTTCTGAGCGACCTCCAAGTTTTGTTTTATTTGAGTCACCTGCTGTTCCATTTATTTCAACATGTCAGGTCCAAAAGAAATCCTATTTACGAGATTACTCCAGCTGACTGGAGTGTTACACGGTCTACCATAGATGACTTCGAAGGGACCCATCCTTAAGGATGCTTGGTAGCCGTTGTTGTAGGTGAATTCTACCAGTGGCAGGTAGTCTTCCCACTTCTTGGGTTGATGCATTACATGCATTCTTAGCATGTCTTCAAGTATTTGGTTCACTTTTTTCTGTTTGTCCATCGGTTTGAGTGTGATAGGCGATGCTAAACAACAATTTGGTTTCTAAGCCAACCATCAGTGATTGGTTTCAACCCAAATAGCACCACCAAAAAATCATAGTGACCATACCTCGTTCGGAAGGTAGTTTTATGGATGTCTTCACCCTTGATTTGGACTTGATGGTATCCCGACCTCAAATCAATCTTTGAGAAAATAGACGCACCCCCCAATTGATCGAACAGGTCATCGATCCTGGGAAATGGGTACTTGTTCTTTATGGTTACCTTATTGAGTTGCCTATAATCTATACACAATCTAAGGGTACCATCCTTATTTTTCACGAACAAGACTGGTGCTCCCCATGGAGACACGCTGGGCCGGATATAGCCCTTATCCATCATTTCTTTTAATTGCAACTTGAGTTCAACTAACTTGGGTGTACTCATCTGGTAGGGTGTCCTAGACACCGACACCGCTCCTGGTGCAAGTTCTATCGAGAAGTCTATGTCCCTTCTCGAAGGTAGACCCGATACCTTTTTCGAAAATACATCTCTGTATTCTCTCAGGATAGGGTGATCATCAGGGCTTGGTTTGTCACCTTTGATTGTTTTCAACACTTGTATCGCATAGAGGGAACATCTGTTTTGACAATACTTTCTCATTTGCAGAGATGATATTTGTCTCATTGAGACAGGTTTTCGGATCCCTTGAAGGGTCATCTTTTTACCTTCTTTACTTACACATTCTAAGGTTTTATGGTAACAGTCCAATCTGGCTTTATGGGCAGCTAGCTAGTCCATACCAATCATCAGATCATACAATCCCAGGGGTAATAAGTTAAGGGTTGTTTGGGTGGGGAATCTACCCAACATCAATTGGCAAGCTGGTATAACCTCTGCTACCCTTCTTT
>JASDQU010508300.1:28850-39207 GCA_032191745.1 Picea mariana | reverse complement strand
TCTGCTGGTGCATACTTTGGGCTGGGAAGCTCATTCTTGGGTTCTTCTTATAGTTCTTAAATCCTGGGGATTCAATTCCCCTTTTCTGAAATCTTGAACTATTCTTCTGTTTCCATCCTTCGCGAGGTTCTGCTCGATGCCCAAACTGTTCATGACAATAGGTCGCCTTTCAAATAGTGCCTTCTAGAGTCTTTGGCTCATCAAATTCAATTTTGTTCCGACAGTCCTTAGGTAGTCCACTGATGAAGTGTTGCACCTTTGCCTTTTCCACTTTTATATAGGGTACATACCTCAAAAAATCGAGGAATTTGTTGACATATTCTTCTATAGTGAGTTGTCCCAGCTTGAGTTCATAAAACTCTTTAGTCTTTTCGTTGAATTTTTTTTTCCGACAGATACTTCTTCCGGAAGTATTTCTCAAACCGTTCCCAAGACAGGTCCTCTTCGCGAACCCCTTTCACATTCTTAAGTTCTTCCCACCAAATGGAAGCCTTTCCATTCAAGTTGAAGGTGGCCACTCGGGCCTTCATATTTTATGAAAAGTCATGGACTTTGAAATACTTCTTTAGTCCAAGTAGCGAGGCCTCTTCTTCCTCTCCCTTCTTTATTTCACCATCGAAGGAGGGTGGTTTGGCTTTTCTGAATTATTTGAATTTACGACCTTTGGAAGACTTTTGCTTCTTCTGTTTCCTTCGAGAATAGGAACTGGTTTTGCTGCTAGAAGAGCCTTCTGAATCTCTAGCTTCTTGCTTAGGGGAATCATTCAACGCTTGTCCTTTACCTCTGGGGTGGACCTTTTTCGAGGTGCTCCTCTCAGTGTGGCCACTGATATGACCATGTTTCTGAGTTTCAGGTTCATGCTGTATTTGTCTTTATAGATCAGATAAATTCTGCAGTAAAACTGCGTTAATTTCTGTTTGATTTTCTTGTTCTTTCACCATCCTTTCATTGTCGGCCTTACAACTTTGTAATTCGATCATGAGGCTCCTCACAGTCTCGGCTAGACCTGGAGGGGTCCCTACTGCCCTCCTTTTGTCAGACTCTTCGTCTCTATTGTGGGAGTCTTCCTCCACTTCATAGTGAGTCACCATACTTATGCGTTGATAATTTCCCGCGGTTGATCTTCCGCTTGTGTGCAAAAGGGAAAAACACTGGTTGTTAGTCAATATTTATTTTTATTTATAACCAATACATAATTCATATTTTCATATGTACACACACAATAGGGGTTTTTCATTCTTAACTTCATCTTTTGATTAGGAAGGTTAAGACAGGGGGCTTACTCTTTTTAGGGGTGTTCTGAACGGAGCTTCTGCGCAACTCATTCATGAGCCCAAGCAGGCCAAGTGTTGTAACCATGCTTTGATACCAATTTTTCACACACCCGCTAAGGCATAATAAATTTTTCGCCTTTTCTCGAGGGACAGAATCCCCGAAATCCCACGATCTTAGCACATGCTATCTCTTCCCTTTTTACACCTTCATGTGATCGTTGATCATGATCACATGCCAAACAACTAGGCGCCTTTTCGCATTTCACGACTCAGCGATATAAGCGGGTCGAGTCTTTTGACTCTGCAAACCCCGAAACGCCATAACACCGAAAAAGTCTTCGATCGGCAATTAGCCCCTTGGGCTACACCTTGGCCCATATGACCACTTCTCATAATACCACAGTCTTATTCCCTTCAGGACTTATCAGTACGAGAGTCCGACTTCTTGTCAACGAGACTCCCAAATTCCCGATTTCCGATTTCCTGAAATGGCCTTTGTCTCATTAGCTCTCCTGGCTATGCCCTGATCCAGGTGACCACTCCTCATAAGACCTCCGTCCTCTTTCTTTCAGAATTTATGAATACAAGAGCCCGACTTCTTATCAACGGGACTCCCGAATTCCCGATTTGCGAAATCTTGATGGACTCTTCTTTTCGAGACTCTCTTGAAATCATGGATTGCTTCCACATGTCCTCCATGGATGGATGGTCCATATTGTTTCGGGACTTCACCAGGTGCGAAGTCAAAATGCTCACCTTCCTCTTTTGTTTCCCGATGTCTGAATCCCTGAAATGGGTGATCTCGCGACGCGTGTCCTCCCTTAATCGGATGATCCAGATCTATTTCGGGACTTCCACCATGGAGTGTCCCGATCTACGAAATCCCAAAGTTTGAATCCCTGAAATGGGTGATCTCGCGACATGTGGCCTCCCTTATTCGGACGGTCCAGATCTATTTCAGGACTTCCACCATGGAGTGTCCCGATCTCTTGTCAACGAGACCTCCGAAATTCCTGAAGTCCGAGATACCGAGATGGGTGATCTCGCGACACATGGCCTCCCTTAATCAGATGGTCTAGATCTATTTCAGGACTTTCATTATGAAGTTTCCCGACCTCTCGTCATCAGGACTTCCAAAATCTCGAAGTCCGAAACCCCGATACCAACTCCTCTTTCGGGACTTTCGCCTCTGTTCACAAGGGCTTAACCCTCATGCATCTCCTGACAAATCCAATGGATGTCGGGTTTTCTAACTAAGATCTAACGGTTCAGATCTGTCCTGCACTGTGCACTCTCCCGCTGCTCTCTGGATGTGGAAAAACCAACGGTCCATATACTCCCACGGACCTTGGGGATCTACGGTCTAGATTTCTTCGCTACTCGTGAAGATAAAGGAAAAGGGTTAAGGCATTTAATGCCCTCGTTTCTTCCTCCAATCTAACGATCGTGAATGACCGCAGATCTTCCACCAAGATCTTGTCTGTCGATCGATACTTATCCCTACGCTACCATTTAGGGATTTCAAGAGGATCATTCTTCCTCGTACAGGGTTACTAAGACTTGCGCCTTCAAATCCTTTTCCAGGTTGTTGGTAAGCTTTCCAAGAAGGGTATCTCTGTGGAGAGATCTATTCTGGGTATTCCTAGGGACGAATAAGGGCATAGACTTCCCAAAAGCAGACTTGAAGTCCAAATTAATTCAATATGCATATATATATGTACAAATCTATCTATAAACATAAGCCATATGTGGTCCTTCCAATAAAAGCATGCAACCACCATTTCTGATCAAAACACCACACAAACAGTCTTATACTCAAACCATTCATAAACTGCACAGACTATGAGCATACATGTCAACATATAAATTTCAGGATGCAAGATGTAAAGCACTTATCAGAAATAACACCAGATGTGATTGCAACTGCTGATAGGGGTGCTCATTTCCACCCAACCGTAGGCTCAACGACTCCCAACGGATTTACCACTAGCCACCCCCGAGATGAGACCACGATGCTGCGAGACTGAGTCTCTGTTTTCTAGTGACCGAGAATGAAGGTTACTCTCCTTCTTCTCCGCTATCACTCACTCTATATTTTTCCAGAGTTCTCTTTATTCTTTCCCTTGCATCCACCCCTTGATCACCCACTCTTCCTACCTTTTCTCCTTTCGGCGAGGTTGCGTGTGGCACGATTTTCCTCGCGGTAGTCAGGACTGAGGACTCTACAGATGGGCAGTTCACCCCCATCCCTCATTACTCACGAGGAGCCATTTACCTACCAACCTGGTGAGTCATTTAATTTGGGGCCAGCGAGTTGCTCTTGGTTCTCCGGGCCAGTGAAGTCCAAATACGGTATTGGTTTTAGTGGAATTTAACACCACCTTTACAGGTGCCTTCCACCACCTTTCTTCAGGCATTGTGGTCTCTTTTTCAGCACATCCCCTCTCAACAGTCCTGCAATATATATATTCATAATATTATTCACATTCATCGACCTTTTTCACAAGGTCCATTCACATCACACATTCACATTTATGAGTTTGCCACAATACTTGGCCAGTATAGTTATTTTTACAGACTAGGGGAAACAGGGTGTTACAGAGTCCCTCCCCACCAAGACAATTTCCATATCCACTCACCCCCTCTCTCCTACTTTAGAAATCAACAAAATCACACCATGGACCTTCTTCAATGGAGCTACACAAGGCACTCCCTCAATAGAGGGTGTGAGAGGCATCCTTCATCTCTCAGACTCCTCCTCTATATATTTTTCAACTAGACTTGGTGAAGCTACGAACAACAAGAGTGAATTCACAATCATCTTTCTTCTTCTCAATCTTGCTCAAGAGAACCAACTCTCACAGATTCAAGTATTTGGAGACTCTCTTCTTGTTTTAAACATCATAAAAGGAACACACATATTGCACAACTTTACTTTGCATCCAATCTTGAAAAAAATCATAAGAATAATTTCTACTCTCCCTTCTTTTTCCATATCACATGTTTATAGGGACAAAAACAATGAAATAGACATGCTTTCAAAAGGTGGAGTGGAATTGGACAAAGGCATATGGAAAATGTGGAAAAAAGGTCCACAAGGGACCACTGAAAAAATATCTTTGGCATTCTACACTCAAATGCCTAAAGAAGGGCCTTGGGTCGTGGGCTCAAAATGTCAAAAAGTAAAGATGGATGAAATTGCAGAAACTCCAACAAACCATGTCAATACATCATGTTGTGAATTCTCAACTAATTCAATATCCACATAACTTGAAAATTTTCCAAAGAAAACATACCATATCATGGAACATGGAGTCCATTTTCTCATAAATGGAGTGAATGTACTTGGTTTAAGACTCAAGATATGTTGGATATGTTTTCCAATTCAAACATATCACATAATACTTGGGATATTTTTTGATGCAAACAATACTTGGATGTGATATGTTTCATTTGGATTGAGCATAATTGGTTTGAGACTCGAGATATCAATGATAATGATCATTCAATTGGGTTTAGCTCGAGTGGTTGGGAGGAATGATTGCTATTCTCTCTATCTAGGTTCAATTTCAACAAGTGACATGTTGAGCTCTTAACGCGCATATTGTTTTAATGATTTCAAGCTTTGTTGTTGATTATCCTTGTGCCCTAAATATTATAGGGTTTACAATGGGTACCATCCTCAAAATGAGGGGAAATACTTATGGGTTTTCCCTAGGAAATGTAGTTTTTTAAAATCATTGTTCAATATTGAATCATGAATATCAATAGATGAATGGAAATTGATTTGAATGAGGAATCTATCATCTGAAAATGAATATGAATCATTGTTGATCTACATAAATGTCACCTATGTTCTTTTTCCATATGTATAGAAATTTATGTGTACCTATGATATAACCCCACTCCCTATTTCAAAAAAACGTTGTACTCATACCTACTCACCCTAGTAACTTAGGCACTCTTATAAGATATAGTAGTTAAGGCCCATAGTTGTGAAACAATTGTGGATCTTCCCTCAACAAGGTGGATACAATTAAATTTCAATGGTGCATCTAAAGGGAATACAAGCCTAGCAAGGTCAGGAGGAATTTTTCAAGACCATGACAGGAATATACTAAAGGTATATTACCAGTTCCTTGGAAAACAAACAAATAATATGTAAAAAATCAGGCCAAAATGAGCAAATTATGCATTCTAGAATCTAACCTAAAACTATAAATTGCTAAAACTGAAAATGCTAATCAAAATTTTTGTTCTAGAGTAGTTTAACATACAAACATATACTGATGATTGCACCAAGCATATTGAGGTATTGTACACACTACAACCCAATATGATGGAGATGTTGTCACGAACGTGGGTAATGCTTACATGTCAGGTTCAAAATAAATATAATACTTATACCAAATAATAATAATGAAATGTTATAAATATGATATTTACATAGAAATATTATTACCCTTCTTTTCATCTTAGCCTAAATTGATTCAAGTAGATCTTGGTAGCCATCCACCTTTTCCACTGAATCAATGTTTTCATGATATTCACCCTTTTGATGGGGAATGTAATGTAATTCCATCTCCATTTGTTAATTATAGTCACCATGTAATGATTTCCTAATGTTCTTCTGTACATGCCTACAACATTAATGCATCGGGTACCATTAGAACTCCGTAATTAAGAGCTGTTGGGATAGCGTAGTACTGGGATGGGTGGCCACCTAGGAAGTCCTGGTGTTTTACATGCCTATGGAATTTTGTAAACTTATACCAATTTATCCCACATGTATAATTGAGGTTGAGGAGGTCCTTGAAGAATGCAATGGAGTGTGATGTGATTCTAATTGCCAATGAGTGTAGTTGACATCTCTTTCTCTTCAGAGATAAACTACCATCATTCTAGCATGTTTGTGTTCTATAGTATTATGTTATTCATTAATAGAAGGCAGGTTTCACTGTATTCTTGTGTTCTCTACTATATTTTCATTTGTATCTCATTTCATTCTCAATATAATCCGGATCATAAATCCATTTTAAATGATAACAAAATTTACACCTTAAGAGATTTGACCCCTCTTGGTTCTTGATAGATATGGATTTCAGATGGATCTATATTGGTAATTAAAACAACAAACATGCAAATCTAATCACTCAATAGTCAAAATAACATCACTAATTTTCTATTAAATCTAAAAACAAAAAGCTAAATGCTATAGCTCAATACTCAAATTCTCAAACCATCAAGTGGTGCAAATTGCTTCTCCTTTATAGACCAAAAATAAAGGCGGGTACAATGAATTTGGACATATGCACAACAACACCTCTAATAGTAGTATGAACTCCTAACCCTAGTGCACCTTGTTTTCAAGGATAATTGAGCTAAATTAAATTGTGTCCTCCTAAATATATGTGCCCTTCTTTAAGTTGGAAATCCATGTGCATGAGCACCCATACTAACTTAGGGAACTACACCCTCTAACCATTTACACAAAACTAAATAAAGAAAAACATTGATTTAACATTGAACTTTTGAATATAGGAAAAACATTTAAAACTAGAACTTGACATAAAAGCATGCATGTGCTCCCTATCTCTCTCTCTCCATTCCTCCTCCATAACTGGTAGTGCGCCCTCATTAAGGTTGCATGCTCTATTGAAGGAGGAGGAGAGTATGTTGTTATATGGAACTATATTAGAACATTCCCCTAGTTACACACATGCAAGCTAACATCATAAGGATGAGTTTGAAGCCCTCATTATAGGAATAATAAAATCTCTTAGAGTCTTAAGGCAAGTGCTAAAAAAACCATCTTTGAAGGTGACTCAAAGTTGATAATAGATATCTTTAATAATAAATCCAAGGGGTATTCATGGGAGATGTCTAGCCAAGTTGATTAGTGTGAAACAATGTTAGAAAAATAGGATCGCGGAGTAATAAAATAAAACAAATGCAGAAATAAAACACAAAAGATACACAATACAAGAAAGAGACAGATATACATGGTTTACCCAGTGTGGACTACATCCACTAGAGAAATTGCCAAGTCCTTCCTTTATTATTATCCAACAAATGAAGTTATACAACCTACAACACACCCGTTTTAACTTCCTCTTCTTTCTCTCACAGTCTCTTCACTCATAATACAATATTCACAATGATACATAGCTACAATACATTTCCCTCATAAAAGAGGGTTGCCTTCTAGGGAAAAAAACCCTAACATAACTTCTACCATCAGATATGTGACCTTATAATGAACGGTCCATATTTACAATGCAATTACAGTATACATTTACAAGGCAATATTTCCTTCGGAGGCTTCGCCCCAAAACCCCCATTGGGGAACATTGTCCCCCGAACCCTCGTCGGGGGCCCCTTTGCCCCCAAACTCCATAGAGGGGGTAACCCCCCTCTGCATTCCCCCGCATGGAGGAGTGTACAATCTTTCGAGGTGTAAAGTCTTCATGGGGTATAAACAAGACTGAAAACAAAGACCTCTGAATTAGGAAGGTAATCAAGCTCCACAACCAACAAAAGGTGAACTAATAATTAAAGAATTGCCAAATTGTTCTTCATAAAAGATTGAGGTAGTGGACTGGATGGAAAACCCAACAATATCCACAAGAAGTAGTGACAAGTGGATTGAGCTAGATCCATCCATGTTGTAAAGAGAGAAGGATGGAAGCATGAGTTGACTAGGTGGTTGGACCTCGCTAACCCTTACCTTTAATGATGGTTTAGTGGGTGTCAGAATTATGGAAACACCACTCTCTAGAAGTTTGATGCTAGGGGATAGGAATGTAAGGAACTCAGTCAAGCAAACAAAATATGAGGAGAAAGTAGTAGCTCTAGTGGAAAAGATGGTGGTCCTCTACAAAATTTCAGAAAAAGAGAAGCGCGAGGAATAATATTTTGATTAAGAAATTTCCAACAGCCTAGAGTTACCTGGTAGATTTTGTGGCTACTCAATAAGTTCCTACTAGACTATATACTTATACTTACATTCGAATCAAAGGGTGTGATATTCATGTCTAGAAACATTTCCAAGATCCTCAAATATTTAAAAAAAAATACTTTTGAAAGTTAAATGTATTATATAATGAGAAAAATGAAGAGGAATCGACTTACTAGCTTTTAGAAATAGTAAAAGAGAGAGGGACCGATGAAGTTCTTCCTCTTTTGCAACATCTGATCGACAGAGGGGCCTATCTAAAGCTGTGGCGTGTAGTCAAATGGTGGAAGTTTGGGATCCCTAACATCTTTGACAGACGGGTTCCATGTTTGCTGTGATAAGAAACATGACTATTGTTGTTGCTGAGAAACCCCGAGGATCGAACCCTCAACCTTAGACTATTTCTAGCAAGAAAAAATCTCAACATCTTTTTCTTATATGAAGTTTGGTTTTATATTTTGCATGCTTAACACAAATATAAAAAATGAATTAATAAATAAACGACGAGAAAAAATAAATTTGTTTTTTCCTATCTTTTATTAATCCATTTTATGCTTAATATAAATATAGTGTTATATTTTGAATGAAGATTAGTCTTATATTTTGTATGCTTATAAGTAAAGGGGGATTTCCTTCTTATGATTATAATTCTTAAGAAACTCGTGGCATTAGAAACTCATCTTACAATATTTCATTGAAAATTCAAGTAATGAAGTTTGGTCTTATATTTTCTATGCTTATATATAGAGGGGGATTTCTTTCTTATGATTATACTTCTTAAGAAATTCTTTATGGACATTTTTTTTTATCTTATTATAGTCATTGGAGATTGGATCCAAGTGTAAAGATAACTAAGAGCATGCTTAGCAAGTTTTTTTTTTAAAAACTCTCTATGTCATTAGAAATTTATCTTACAATAATTTATTGGACATTGGATGTAAAGAAAATTAAGAGCATATTCAACAAGTTTGAGCATTTAGTTTAAGAACATGTTTAACAAGTTTTTGTAGTATTTAGTTTAATAGCATGTTTAACAAGTTTTTCTTAAAAAAACTCTCCATGTTATTAGAAACTCATTTTGCAATAGTCTATTGGAGATTGGATTTAAGTGTAAAGAAAATTAATAATATATTTAACAAGTTTCAACATTTAGTTTTCCATGCACACATAGTGTTTCAACATTTAGTTTTCCCATGCATACATAGCAAGGAATCATGTTTTTAATGCTTTTGCCATTTTAGGAGTAGAAGGACAGGTAAAGAAGGTATGTTTTGCTACAAAATGAGCAATTTTTCACTACAGATAACGAAGACAAATTGAAGAAAATCAAATTAAAATATTTATAACCTAAAAAAAATAAAAACCCACCAATAAGTTTGGAGACCCATTGCAAATAGATACCCCACTTTCAAATCCAAAACATCATCACTAAGAAGAAAAGAGATAAAGGAATATGATCTCAACATCATCACTAAGAAGAAGAGAGATAGAAAAATATGACCTCTTCCATTCAAATGTGGGGTGTAGTGATAACAAAGAGAGTAGGGAGAGAGTAAGGATCCATATAGTGAATTATGATGAACATTATATGCAAGGCCAAATGCGAGAGGAGGATCATCACGATATTTTGTCCCCTTATCTTTAATCACGTAGAGAAATTCAAGTATTTTCATTTGTGCTGTGCTTTGGTGCCACGTTCCATGTGCTAACATGTTGGATATATCTATCATGTCAAGTCAATGTTGATTGGAAAAGTTATCACAAGTATTAACAATGTAAAAAAAATATTTTTGGAAAAGTTATCACAAATACTAACAATGTAAAAAGTTTATTTTATTGCTCCCAGTAATGGGAAATTTTGTTGTTTACCAAAGTACAAGGTTTTAGGAAAGCCATATTCCCATTCTCGTATTTTGTTGTTTACCAAAGTACAAGGTTTGAGGAAAGCCCTATTCCCATTTTCGTACTTCAGTTATCACTCCATTCCTCTCTTTACTTTAATTTGGATATGGAAGATAAGATATTTACAAAAAAAAAATGGTTTCTAGTTAATTATGTAATTAACAATTATAAGTATGTGATGTGGTGGTGGTGATGATGATGATGATGATGATGATGATGATGATGA
>JASDQU010508299.1:4213-17862 GCA_032191745.1 Picea mariana | reverse complement strand
TTATGTGTGCACGGGTCACGATACCATTTATTATAGTATCTCTGGGTGCAACCACACGTTCGACCACTACCTCAAGGTGTCCCCATGGCTCCAGGTAAAGCCCTCACGAGAATTGAACCTTGCCCATCGGTGAAAAACTCCTCGCTTTCCACCATTGGATCCAACCCCTTTGGGCAGTTTTTTTTGTTTTTCTTTAAGTTTTTTTATATAAATTTTCTTTTTAATCTTTTTTTTTCTTTGTTTTTCTAAGTTTTTAATTTATCAAAAAAAATTAAATTATATATTTTTTTGCTAAATATTTAAAAATAATGTTATTTAACTGCAATTATTTTCGTAAAGGTAAGAAATGTGTTAAAAACAATATTTTCCACTATATTTAAAAAGTATGGAACCATAGATTAATTAATGAGACGAAAAATCTTAATTTCAAAAAATTAAATGGTAAAAAAAAATTTTAAGATTGAAAAAACATGGGAAAATGACTAAAAACGTCGTTGAAAAAAAAATAGAATTTTTTAAAAATAGATGAAAAAATAAGCACTTAAAAAACTAATGTGGAAACATTGTGGATCAGAAAATTTAAAATGTCAAAAAACCACCTAAAAAGGGAGGGGGGTGCTACCGGTAGCGCCATTTTTAAAAACGAGGTAAAAATGTGACACTATCATTCAACTCATCCACAAGCTTTAGGAAGATCCCAACCCTGTTAAAGGGTATACATGACAACTAGATATGTTGCGATATAAAGGATGCATTGTTGCAATAAATAAATCTTCCTTAATAAATCAAAGGATCTTGGAGGAATATCATTCATCACCTACACCAATCACTCTCGATTTCATAAAACATATGAAAGAACTAAGAACTCATTCTTTTGGGAAGGCATGGCAAATGACATCCATGATTTTGTGGCAACTTGTGACACTTGTCAAAGAAATAAGGGGTAGACAGTGAAGATGCCAAGGGCATTGCAACCACCATTGATTCCAACACACATATGGACTCACATCTCTATGGATTTTATAGTGGGACTTCTAATAGAAATCAACAAATCTGTGATCATGGTGGTAGTTGATCGTCTCTCCAAAAATGCTCATTTTTGTACCTTACCACATTCATTTACTCCCTCTTTAGTTGCCCAAATATTCTTGGATCATATTTTTAAGTTACATGGCATGCCCACTTCCACTGTCTTAGAACAGGACCCTACCTTCACCAACAATTTCTGGAAAGATTTGTTTAAATTAGAGGGTAACCCAACTAAAAATGAGCATTGCATATCATCCCCAAACAAATGGTCAAACTAAAGTGGTCAAAAAGTGCTTAGAAAATTATTTGAGATGTTTTGCTTATGGAAATCCACACCAATGGGCATAGTGGCTTCCCCTTGCAAACTGGTGGTGCACTACCTCTTATAATGGAGCTACAAAAATGACCCCTTATGAAGTGGTCTATGGTAAAAAACCATTGTTAGACAATTCATATTTGCTAGGCATCTCCAAGGTTCAAGTTGTGGATGACACACTCCACACTAGAGAAGCCATTCTCCACACATTGAAGGACAATTTGGTTATGGCTCAAAATAGAATGAAGTAACAAGTGGACTAACATCGCTTTGAATGTTCTTTTGCAACAGGGAATCATGTGTTTCTTCACCTTCAACCCTATAAGAAAACATCGCCTAAAGAAAAAACACCTCAAAAATTAGCACCAAAGTTCTATGGAATCTATGAGATCATCCAACACATTGGACAAATGGCCTACAAATTGGTTCCTTCATCCCACTTCAAGATTCATCCAACATCTCATGCGTCATATTTAAAGAAGGTTGTGGGATCGAAGTGCAAGGTTGAAACTAGCTTACTAGAACTAGATGAAGAAGGACCCATTTGGCTTTAGCTAGGAGTAGTATTGGATACTAGAGAGCGTCAATTGCACCAACACACAATCCATGAAGCATTGATCCAGTGGAAAGACATGCCTCCTGAATATGCCACATGGGAACTAGCCACGTTTATGCAACAATTTCCTCATCTTCAGCCTTGAGGACAACACTACTTTTGAAGGGGGAGGGCATGTTAGGGTCCTACCTTAACCTCCCTACTTTAGTCTACCTAGGAGGTCAATTGTTGTATGAAAATATCCTCTTTGAATAAGGTCCATTAGATGGTAGTGAATAGTTATTTAATGTAAAATGGTCCACTTTATAAGGCTCACCATGTAGTTGGTACCCATTAGTGATGGGACCACAAGTAGTTAGGAATTTTTCTATTGAAAAGCTATTTAAAGTGATAGGAGGCTATGGAATTTTTTTCTTGTGCTGTTGTATTTAGAGCTTTGCTTGATGAAAGGTCACCCCACCTTAAGATGCAAGTGAATATTGTTTTCTTCTTTGGATTATCTTAATACAAAAACGTCTTTACATTTTCCATCTCATTGTCTCTTGTATCTAGTTACTGAATTATATTCTCTTTATTACTTGGTTGTGTTTGAAATTTAGGGGTTAAGTAGAAATGCAAATTTGAATCTCTGAATTTAACATACTATTTAATTGGTAGGCCCTCAATAATGTTCAAAATTGTTGTCCTTGAGATGCTCTCACAAATAAGCTAAACATGCAAAAAAGTATATCGTGCATTTGATTAACATGTATATTTTGTTGGATTTGTATATACAAATCAATACTAGCAACAACCTTCCTTGTCCATCTCATGAGCACATGCATTTGTCAAGTGCCCATTTTGTAAGAGGCTAGTTCTATGATAAAACACTGACTCACCATGCCACAAGCTCTTTCAATAGGTTTTATCATCCTTTCCCTGAGTACATGGTTCTTTAGAAAGGCCTCTTAGACATTGCGAGACACTTATATTGCAACTTATAGATTCCAATTGCAACATACTGTTTTATTGGTAGGTCCTTGACGACTTTTGTAACCATTAACTCTAAAAAGCTCCTACAAGCAAGCTATAATAAGTGAAAAAAATTATGCATCCAACTAATGTGTTATGTGTTCCATTGGATTTGTCTCCACATAATAATAATAATAATAATATTAGGTACATGTGAGGTGTCCACTTTGGAAGAGGGCAATTGCATGATAAAATGTTAGTCTTCCATGCCATGGCCTCAAATAAGAGGTCATTTTTGTAACCCTTAACTCAAGTGCATATTTTTTTAAGAAGGCCTCTTAAATAGTGTGGTTTAAACATGCTATGGTTTGGACCTTTTCCAATCATATTTTTTCGATCATTTTTGTCCAAAATACGACAATTCATATTTACTAGGCATCTCCAAGGTTCAAGTTGTGGATCTCACACCCCATAATAGAGAAGCCATTCACCACACATTGAAGGACAATTTGGTTATGGCTCAAAAGAGAATGAAGTAACAAGTGGAATAACATAACTTTGAATGTTCTTTTGCAGTAGGGAACCATGTGGTTCTTCACCTTCAACCCTATAAGAAAACATCACCTAAAGAAAAAACACCTCAAAAATTAGCACCAAAGTTCTATGGACTCTACAAGATCATCCAACACATTGGACAAATGGCCTACAAATTGGCTCCTCCATCCCACTTCATGATTCATCCAACATCTCATGCGTCTTGTTTACAGAAGGTTGTGGGATCGAAGTGCAAGGTTGAAACTAGCTTACTAGAACTAGATGAAGAAGGACCCATTTGGATTTATCTAGGAGTAGTATTGGATAGTCGAGAGCGTCAATTGCACCAACACAAAATACATGAAGCATTGATCCAATGGAAAGACATGCCTCCTGAATATGCCACATGGGAACTAGCCACGTTTATGCAACAATGTCCTCATCTTCAGCCTTGAGGACAACATTTATTTTGAAGGGGGAAGGCATGTTAGGGTCCTACCTTGACCTCCATACTTTAGTCTACCTAGGAGGTCAATTGTTGTATGCAAATATCCTCTTTGAATAAGGTCCATTAGATGATAGTGAATAATTATTTAATATAAAATGGTCCACTTTATAAGGCCCACCATGTAGTTGGTACCCATTAGTGATGGGACCACAAGTAGTTAGGAATTGTTCTATTGAAAACTATTTAAAGAGATAGGAGGCTATGGAATATTTTTCTTGTGCTGTTGTATTTAGAGATTTGCTTGGTGAAAGGTCACCCCACCTTAAGATGCAAGTGAATATTGTTTCCTTCTTTGGATTATCTTAATACAAAGACGTCTTTTACATTTTCCATCTCATTGTCTCTTGTATCTAGTTATTGCAATTATATTTTCTGTATTACTTGGTTGTGTTTGAAATTTAAGGGTTAAGGAACAATGCAAATTTGAATCTTTGAATTTAACATATTATTTAATAGGTAGGCCCTCAATAATGTTCAAAATTGTTGTCCTTGAGATGCTCTCACAAATAAGATAAACATGCAAAAAAGTATATCCTGCATTGGATTAACATGTTGTACATTTTGTTGGATTTGTATATACAAAACAATACTAGCAACAACATTCCTTGTCCATCTCATGAGCACATGCATTTGTCAAGTGCCCATTTTGTAAGAGGCTAGTTGTATGATAAAAAACTAACTTACCATGCCACAAGATCTATCGATACATTTTATCATCCTTTCCATGAGTACATGGTTCTTTAGAAAGGCCTCTTAGACATTGCGACTCGCGAGACACTTATATTGTAACTTATAAATTCCAATTCCAACATACTATTTGATTGGTAGGTCCTTGACGAATTTTGTAACCATTAACTATAAAAAGATCCTATAGGTAAGCTATAATAAGTGAAAAAAATTATGCATCCAACTAATGTGTTATGTGTTCCATTTGATTTGTCTCCACATAATAATAATAATAATAATAATAATAATAATAATAATAATAATAGGTACATGCGAGGTGTCCACTTTGGAAGATGGCAATTGCATGATAAAATGTTAATCTTCCATGCCATGGCCTCAAATAAGAGGTCATTTTTGTTACCCTTAAATCAAGTGCATATTTTTTTAAGAAGGGTTCTTAAATAGTGTGGTCTAAACATGCTATGGTTTGGACCTTTTCCAATCATATTTTTTCGATCATTTTTGTCCAAAATCTGACAGAAAATTCAAAAGAATTGTATATAATAATGGTTCAGATTGCATATTTTGAGTACAATATAAATCTTTGAGGACGTTGAATCCATTTATACATTCAAAAATATAATTTCAGCAAGGAAAAATTGCAGTTAAACCAAAAATTATATAACCCAATAATAATGATCATTGTCGAAAAAAAATCCAATTCATATAATATTTAGATTCCTTCCTCTTAAATGCCATAAAACATATGTACTACAACTTGTAAATCTTAACTCTTACCATTTGAATTATAAAATCTCGACAACGATAAAAAAAAACCCTACAAATAATTTACACTAAAAAAAAATTAATTGATGTGTAATCTACTTCCTTAAATTAATCCCTATAGAATAATAATAGAAATAACAATGACCTTTCTTGCTTGTGTAGTAGCCATATGTATAAGTCAGGTGCCCATTTTAAAGAGGGCCGATAGTATGGATAAACATGAACCTACCATGCCAAGCACGGGCAAGTGATAGTCTAATTTATTTATCATAGCTTTAGGGTGTTTCTCCAAATCTCTTAAATGAATGAAGTAGGTAACTCATTTGTTTAGTCCATATCCCCTTTACATTCCCTTTCACATGTTTTTAAAGCTTTGTTAAGACACTCTTTGTGACATTATTGATTCAAACCTCGACTAGCCTTATGTGTCACATGCGGGGTAACGTGGGTACATTTGTAAGTTGTAGTAATAGCAGTCAGAATTAGCCTCGTATCATACAAGTAAGAACCCACCCTAATTGTCGATTCCATTAAATACAAAAAAATTAAACAAAAAAGTTAATTAAATCATAAAAAAAACAAACTTAAACATATTTTAATCCCTTCTTATGCAATGTATTTTTATTGAAATGATAGAATTTTCATATACATTAAATTAAAAGTGGAGAGGAATTGTTTAAGGCAACACATGAAAACTTAATTATGCTTTAATTTACAAATGGTGTCAAGGGAACACATTACCATATTTGTAAGTAATGGAAATGGAAATGCTTCAAATTGCAATTTCAAACAATTTAATAAAATCAATGTAAAAAAAAATTCATAAATATTTTAGTATTAATATTTAAGAAGTATATAGTTGACATGATTAATGTAGATTTAGTTGGTATATAAATATAATTTTTAATAAAATTATTTAAAAAAAAAGGTTTATTTTTAATAATATGAGTTAGTTTTGAATAATGTCAATTTTTTAAGTAGCAAAACTATCCACTTGAGGTGGTATCATTTTTCATAAGGATAAATGAGAAAGCAAATGTGTATAGTAAAAAAATGTATTTATATGCTTAAAAATAAAATATGTAATTATGGATAAGTAAGGTTTTAAAATCAGGTTCTAATGGTTAACTTGGTCGGTAAGATGCTCATGTGTGAAGTTTATGGAGGTCTTAAGATCCATTCTCATTAGGTCATTTAGGGTTTATAGTCACCTTACAGTTGGTCATTTATCTGCCATTCATCCAAAAATTTTGAGAAAGAGAAGGGTTTTCTTCACAAAACTATTTCTAGGGAGAAAAAAAAAGTAAGGGTCTAAAACAATACTTTTTGAGTTGAAAAAATTCAAATTCTTTATTAATTAATAAAGTAAAGGTAAATGTAAGGACAAGTCTATTTCTCAATGGTAGATATTAACAATAATAAAAGGTTTGTGGTGGCATAGTTCTTGGCTTTGTTTGGGGGAGAGTTAGGACAACCATTGTTGCAATTCAACAAATAACAAGTGCTATAATTATTATATAGAAGTAACAAATGATCGACTCTACACATGCAAATAAGTGAGTGTGTTGTTGACTTCATTAGACAGAGAATGTTCTCCCCTTAATCAAAATTTTGCTAAGAAGTAATCCTCATAAATATCTAATTATACCAATTTCCCCCCAATATTACATTGATAATCTATCATTGTTCCTTTTGAACCTATGACCTTCTTCTATTTATGATTTTATGTACCCATAAATCTAGACTCTAAATATAATTAAGTGCAATTTATAGTCCATAGGGTCTAGTGGGTTGGGAAATTTTTAGGTACATTTCACTCCTTGTTGCACAACTATCTTCACAAACAACTCATTTGTTGGTGAATTTTGAACAAAAAAGGGCCTGCAAATATGGGTTATTGGCACTAGAAAACATGATTATTCCACATAAAACCCCGTTTTATTGAAAATTACTAAATACTTTATCCCTAGACCCAAATTGGGGTTTGATCCAGGTGTATATCGGTGGACACCCACCTATTCCAACCGGCTCAAAACAATTTGTTGGCAACTTACTATTTTTAGCATTTTTTTTTGTTCCTAAATGACGCTTTTTCACGATCTAGCACCTAAATGATAGTCAAAGGATTTGATTGAGCCCCCAAAATGAAGCTACTCGTCAATACCTTTCCAACAAGACATCGTGTGCCCCAAACAGAGATCGTATGCCAAAGTTACACCCCCAGGAAGTTGATACACCAAACCACCCAAAACAGGGTCCACAAAATTATTGGATTTTCTTCTTCTGGGGTTAGGGTTTTGGATTCTCTTTATTTTAAAAATGCCTTTGGAGCCTCATTGTAACAATCATCTTCTTGCGAATGAGCGTAGCCATCACATCTCTTCTCAGAGATAAGCTGCCACCATTTTAGCGAGTCTTTCAATCTGTAATTTAACAATTCTGTACATTTCACTCATTAATAGAAATTGTGTATTACTGTATATCTGTGCCTATTGTTATATACATCTGATATATCTTTGTTATATTATGGATCTCTTGCAATATCTCAATATATTTCTTTATTATATATCCTCTCTCATTTCTTGCTCAAAATAATCTGGATCAGTGGTATCAGAGTAGGATGCTCTTGATCATTTTTTAATGCATGTACCAAACGAGGTCCGTGTATAGAAAGTTGGGCCTCGAGCTTGTCTCTCTTGAGGAAAATCAATCTCACACGCCCAAGAAACCCTCCATGGAGAAAGAAAATAAAAGTGATGGAGCAGAAGATTCTATTAATCTGTCGCTTGAGCAAGCTCTCATGCGACAGAGGGAAGAAATGATGGAGAATTTTTCCCACATCCTTCAACGGTTTCTGATAATAGAAGGCACATATTCATAAAACAGACACTTTGGAGGCACCTCTCCTTTCAAGGTATAATTTAATTTTGATATTCCCGTATTTCAAGGTCAGATAGATGCCTTATAAAAATGGTTAAATATGCTAGAAGGTTATTTCTCTGTTCACAATTTTTCCGACAGGGAAAATATCACCTTCGCACTCCTTAAGGATCTCTCCCATGTCAAACATTGGTGGGAAACTTACTGAGAGAAAAGTTCCATAGAGGATTATGGAATATATGGGTTCGAGCCCACTTGGGTTTTTTTGTGTGGATGCGGTCAAGGAACAATATTACCCTATCAGTAACTATGACGACCAATACATGAGATGGACCACACTGCGGAAAGAGAGGGGACAAACAATGTCAGAGTTCACAAATACTTTCCATACCTTGCGCACCAAGCTGGGTATCAAAGACTCTGAGCGAAATCTCGTTTTGAAATACCACGGGGCTCTACATAGGTACATCCAAACCAAAATGGATTTCCTAGACATCTCATCACTGGGAGCTACCTATCAATATGTTCAAAATCGAGCAGAAATTTAGGCACCAGAAAAAACATGAGTTCAGGTCTATAAATATGCAACAACTAAAGTATGATAAATACGACCCTAACAAACAGCTTCCTGAAAACCAATCCAAGCCACAGGAAAATAAGGGTCACAGAAAGATGAAGAAGGACACTAGAAAGTGGTGCTATTTCCACAAAATCCCCTAGCACAACATTGATGAATGTTGCTCAAAAAAATCATTGGTGACCGAAATCAAAGAAAAGGAGACGAACCCTGATTCAAAATCTGATTTGGAAAAAATGGGAAAAGACAGATCGTCGACGTAGACCCCACTGCTATTGTCATGACCACAACAATTCAACAAGATGAACCAAGAGATCCTGAAGAGGGGGAGTTCCTTTTTCATTCACATATGTGAGTTAAGGGGGCACCGCTACATTTTTTTGTTGATAGCGAAATTCAAAAGAACCTCATCTCAACAAAGGTCGTCAAACAATTGGGATTGTCGACAACACCACACCCACAACCATACAATATCGGGTGGCCTCGCCAGGGACAAGATCTTTGTGTCATTCAGTAGTGCTGATTGTTATACAAAATCCATCCCTTCAAGGATGAGGTATTATGCGATGTTCCCCCACTAGATGTCTGTAATGTTCTTTTGGGCTAGCCATATATGTGGAAGCGCCATGCTATTTATGAGTCTTGACCTCATAGTGTCATTGTTAATCTAGGGGGTCATCTGTACAGGATACCAGAGGTAGTTCCAACTACCATCTCATGAAAACAGTGACTCAAAGTAATCTCTCATACTGCAAAATTCAACCTCTTCACAATCTATTCAAAAGGTGAACATAAGGACACTACAACCACTACAGGCTTGGCCCAAGACCTTTCTATTCAACAAAAGAATATTATAGAAGATATTGTTTCTTCACCTACAAGGGTTCCTACACAATTCCCAGTCAAAAAAAGATACAACAGGTTGGTTGAACATATTCAACCCTGCCAGCAACAGGTTCGTGACAGCCTTCAACAAGCTAAGCAACACAATTTCTCCAGCAAGGCAAGCATCTCACCAAGGTTCAGATTTAACAAGCGCTTTCCCCTCTCCCTCGGGAACTCAATGAAATGGAGACCATTGCTTCCTAAGGAGGTAGGATTGATCTAGGTGGATATTGGTGGCCACCCACCTATTCCAACTGGCTCAAAACAATTTGTTGGCAACTTACTATTTTTAGCAGTTTTTCGATTCCTAAACTTCTGGGGCCATTTTGAGGGCCTAAACGACATTTTTTCACGATCGTGAAACTCAATTATTGTTAACACCTTTGATTGAGCCCCCAAAATTAACCTCCTCGTCGATACCTTTCCAATGAGCTATCGTGTGCCCCAAACAAAGATCGTATGCCAAAGTTACGCCCCCCGGAAGTTGATACACCAAACTACCCAAAACGGGGTCCACAAAACTGTTGGCTTTTCATCTTCCAGGGTTATGGTTTTGGATTTTATTTATGTTAAAAATACCTTTGGAGCCTCATTGTAACAATCATCTTTTTTTGAATGAGCGTAGCCATCACATCTCTTCTCAGAGATAAGCTGCCACCATTCTAGTGAGTCTTTCACTCTGTAATTTTACAGTTCTGTACATTTCACTCATTAATAGAAATTGTGTATTACTGTATATTTGTGCCTCTTGTTATATACATCTGATATATCTCTGTTATATTATTGGATCTCTTGCAATATCTCAATATATTTCTTTATTATATGTCCACTCTCATTTCATGCTCAAAATAATCTGGATCAAGGTTCAACTAGATTTTATAAATATTTTGAGTTTGGGATGTCGGAAGATTCTAAGTTGTTCTTTTTCTTATAGCATAAGTCATGATTTAGACTTGAAATTTGCATTAGCTGTATTTTAAAGTGATTCCACTAGAGTCTAAGACTTAGACCAAATATACTCCCTTGTGTTCTTATGCCATGGACATAACTCAAACAAAGTCAACCTTAAATTAAAATAAATTGCATGCCACTTTAGGGTTGTAAAGAAAGGCAAGGGCTTATGTGGAGATGGTTGTTAGGGACCTAAACTCCATAACCCCTCACGTAAATAGAATAATATATTTTCCATGTAAAGGACAACATTAGTTAATAAGGTCTATTTAATAATGTGAACAAATATAATGTAAGAAGACTTAATAGAAGCTTTCGCTTCTAGAAATATCTTCCTCTAGAATGTTATTTAGAAGATATAATTAGTATAAATAGGAGTAGAAGGCATGAGAAAGTCTTGTCATGAGAATTATTGTAATAGAGATATTCTATACTAGAGGTTTCCCCCTCAAAGAGGCAAGTGAACTTGGCTTCCTATCAAGAAATGTATCATTATTGGTGTTGTTATTATCTATAATTTGATGTTTCGCTGGTAGTTGTTGCAATATTTATGTTTATGATTATTAGAGTACATCTAGTACTCTACAAGTGGTATAAGAGAACTTTTATCTGCAAAAATTTGTGGGAATTGTTTTTCCAGGGTAGAGACGTGTACTGCCAGTGTCTTTAAAGCAAAAAGATCTATCATTCAGCAGGTAAAACTGTAGTCAGTGAAGACTACACTTAGGTAATATAAATGGTTTCAAAGGGTTACTCGAAACAAACGTTTCACCTTGTTGGAAACCTCTATAATCCTTGTTGGTACCCTTCGAGTAGTACTGCATCAGATAGAATCTGTACACGACCATCACTCCCACATACTGTCACGTATATCGGGAGTCCCCTAGGTCTCCTGAAACCATCTCTAGACTAGTCGATTGAATGTCTGACTACTATAGTGACATTGAGAACAACACTTGGGAAGATACTCTTTAGTACCTGGGTAATCGGGTAGTATGGCTAAGGGCATGACCGAGCCTCCTAAGTTGGTGCTTTGAGATATTGGGCTGAGTACTATTGTTCGACCCCGAACATATATCAAAAAACTATAGCATAAAGAAAACCATTGTCTGTAGGAACATTGAAAACCCTAACCCTTGGGAACAAAACAAAACATAAAAGGAACTGAAGGGATATGTTGTCGCACAACTGTACCTCCTACAATTTGGTTGCGAAATTCCTACACAATTGTTTCTGTTAAAAAATTGGGCATTTCGTCACTGCAATATTCTTCAGGCTGGAGTAAAACTCCGCAAGAGTAAAACAAAAAATGAGTATAGTGGTCCCACCGACACCCTTATTTGGGACCTCTCCCATTGGATTCCTTTCTTCTCTTTGATCATCGTGGTACATATCATTTTTAAGCCTTTTTTTTCCAGGGACCCACCCCCCTTCCCAACACCTTTATTTGACACCTATCCCATCGGCTTCCCCTTTCCACTCTAATCGTAGTGGTATATATCACTTATCAACATTTTTCAATGGACCCACTCCCCATCCCAAGCACCCCGACTTCCCAAATGCCACCACTCACAACTAAGACATGCTGGCCAAATTCAAACAGAATAAGGAGAAAATACAGAAAATGTCTCCTGACAGTACTTAAGTCAATTACAAATTTGAAATATTCCAAGATTAAGTCACAAATGAATTTTCTAAAGTCATGGGCTGACTTGAAAAATTCATGGGTGCATTTGGCACCATCAACTCCACTCTCAATCAGTTGTTGAACTGATCCCAAGCACCCCCCTTCTCTGACCAAACATCCCACTTAGATGGTGTTGAATCCTTCCATACTATGGCCTTTCATTCTAACTCCTTTCATCGTGACCCCCATATTCACCAAGTTGAGGTCAATAAATTTGATGGCTATGATCCCATGCGTTGGGTCACTCAAATGGAGCATTATTTTTATTTGCATGACATTACTGATGAGTTGGCCAAACTTTGTTATTGTGTTCTCTATATGGATCCTGAATGTTGGCAATGGTGTAAAAATGCACACTAGCGGTATGTTGCTTGGACACATTTTGTTGCAGAGATTTATGACCGCTTTGACACTAACACTCACCATTTAGGCCATTTGACCAAGTAGAAATAGTCTGGCACAATGGAAGACTTTATCAATAAATTTGAACACTTCGCTTTTAAAATGGAGGGAATGACTGATGCCTTCTTTGGGGAATGTTTTATTAATGGCCTAAAGGATGACATTCATGCCTAGGTCCTCATGACTCATCCCTAGACTTGGTTGGAAGCTACTAAATGTGCCAAAGAAGCACAATAAATTTTATCTACCCAAACCAGAAAAGCCTCCTTTATTCCTCACCCTAGACCCACTCATCTTGCCCCACCTTCTACTCCTCTCAGGATCTATAAGTTAACTAGGGAAGAAATGGATGAACACCAACTCAAGGGCCTTTGCTATAATTTTGATGATAAATATTTTATGGGGCACAAGTGCAAAGAACATAAAAAATTTATGGCCATCTCTGAGGATGTTTCTGATGAGGGTGCTGATGTTTCATTGTTGGATTACTGAGAGGGGGAGTGAATCAGTAATAGAGAAATTTAATCCCTTTTAACCATATAATCCAAGTGTTATATCAATGAGAAATTATCATCCAATAACCGCAGAGTAAATAAGAAATGAACAAATGAACAATCATACACATACACAGTACACCAGTGTTTTACGTGGAAACCCAAATCAGGAGAAAACCACGAAATGTTTTTTCTTATATGTCTTGAAGAATTACATTCATTGGAAGCACCAACTTCCTTTGTTTTCCAGCTGCAACTGGAAGGAGGCTCCAACCCGCTAGTTTCTCAGGCTACAACCTGAGGGAATCTCAAACTCCCCAATTCTCTGACTACAACCAGAAGGAGGCTACAACCCCCAATGTTCTCCGGCTATAATCGGAAGGTGGCTACAACCACCTGTCCTTGCCCCGTCCTGCCACCCTGAAGT
>JASDQU010508298.1:10380-41947 GCA_032191745.1 Picea mariana | reverse complement strand
CTTAGGAAGAAATGGTATAAATTGCGTTGAGTTCCCCATCAGATGAGGAAATTTCTGCTGAATCTGGCCCCAGGTGAGCCACTTGCCTTGGTGCAGGAGGTGCCCTGCTTTGACGACTCAATAAAGTTGGATCCTTTGCTGTTGAGTGCCCTTGATATTTGTGTACACAATATGATCATTGGATATCTATTGTATGTAGTCAAGGTTGAGCTCAGTTGGTGTCAGTTGTTCTGCTACTTCTGAGGTGTCCAATAATGGTGGGAAATAAGGGCGAAGGAGATCCAGGTTGAACACTGGGTGCAGGCCAAGGAAAGGAGGAATGTTGAGCTAAAAAGAATTATCCCCCATGGCCTTGGTGATGGTGTATGACCCATAACAGAGTGGGCAAAACTTCCAATGGGGTCCTGTAAGGCATTGTTTCTGCAAATGCAACCAAACTTTGTCGCCCACCTAAAACTTATGTGGCACCCGATGTTGATCATGGCACTATTTGTACTTGTCATTGGAATCTTGTAGGATATCCTGAAACTATTGGTAGATGTGCTAGATCTGATCAATGAACTAGGTGGCTTTTTCAGCTTCAGTTTGAGCAGGATATGAGTCAGTTGAGGTGACCGCAAGGGGAAGTGCAACATCTATGGGACCCAATGGTTGGAATCCCAACCCCACCATAAAGGGGATGTGGTCGGTTGAGCTATGCAAGGCTTGATTGTAGCTATGATGGACATAGGGAAGACTCTCATCCCATGTGAGAGGGTGCTGTGAATTATACATGCGGAGGATATGCACAATCATTTGATTTACGACCTAGGTATGGCCATCTGTCTGTGGGTGTAAGGTCATGGATTTGGTGAGCTTGGTGTCCAGCAGTGACCAGAGGCTCAACCAGAATGTGATGAGTAATCAACTGTCTCGATCTAAGACAATGGTTTGTGGGATTCCAAAATGTACCCAGACTCGTTCAAAGAAGATCTTGGCAGTGGCCTATGCTGTGACGTTCTTCTTGCAGGCCTATGCTGTGATGTTCTTCTTACAGGAAACTAAAATCGCCATCTTAGAAAAGTGATCAAAAACCACAAAAACACAGTCGTTTCCCCACTTGGTGGATGGGAGGCCTAACATGTAGTCCATTGAGATGGATTCCCATGGCCTGTCAGGAGTAGGAAGAGGGGTGTACAAGTCCTATTTCGTAGTGGTCGGTTTGGAAATCCAGGCAGTGTAGGACCTGATATACTTGCTGACCTCCTATCGAAGTTTCAGCCAGTAGAAATGTTTTTGCAGCATCGCCACTATCTTTTCAATGCCGGAGTGTCCTACCACCTAACTGTAGTGGGCTTCCCAGATCAACTTCGCTCACTCTCTTGAGGGAACATAGATATGGCCCAGACGACACAACAACCCATCCTGAATATGGAAATTATCGACAACTGTGTTTGCCCCCAACATTTGGTAGGTGGTGGAGAAGTCCAGGTCTATCTCATAGAGTTAGGGCCATCTAAAGGTCTCATGGCCGCAAGAGTCTAGCACCGTGGTGAGTTTCACGACTGGTGGTCTGCTTAGGCAATCAGTGACATGATTGGTGCTTCTTGTTTTATACTTGATGTTGAGGTGGAATTGTTGCATGTATGTGGACCTCTTTTGATGGAATTCATTCTACAATTTTCCTTGTGTCTACATGAACTGCAATGGCTTATGATCAGTGTGGATGACTGTCTCCTTCCCAAGAATGTAGTGTCTCCACTGGCGGAAGGCTTGCACAATGGAGTACATTTCTTTGTTGTAAGTAGGGTACTTATGGACAACATCTGATAGTGTCTCACTATGATAGGACATGGGGTGGCCATGCTGAGTGAGAATGGAACCCACAACATATTCAGAAGCATCTGTCTCGATCTCAAAGGGTTGTTGTAGGTCTGGGAGTGAAAGTATTGGGGCTGAGCACAAACACTACTTCAAATCATCGAATGCTTGATGTTGGGACCACCCCCACGTAAATTTTTCCTTACCACCACCCTTGGTTATTTGGTTGAGGGCCCATGCAATATGGGAGAATCCCAACACAAACCTGTGGTAGAAATTTGCAATGTGCAAGAAGGTCTAGAGCTCGGTGAGTGTGGTTGGGGCTGGCTAGTCATAGATGACTTGGATCTTAGCTGGGTCCACATGTATGCCATGCTGATCAATGATGTAGCCCAGGTAATGGACCCTGTCCATGCTGAAGGAGCATTTTTTCAAGTTGGCGTATAGCTTGTGCTGTCACAGGGTGTGAAGAACCTACTAAATATGCTGCAAGTGTTCAGCCCAAGTCTTGTTGTAAATGACAATTTCATCAAGATACACCACTACAAAATTTTTGGTGAATGGTCGCAGGATATCATCCATCAAACTCATGAAAGTGGCTAGCACATTTTTCAAACCAAAGGGCATGACCAACCATTTAAAAAGGCCTTCCTTTGACTTGAAGGTGGTCTTCCATACATCTGTCTGTTCTATTGGGACCTGGTAGTAGCCAGACTTTAGATCATTCTTATTGAAGTATTTGGCCCCTGTGAGTTGAAAAAGGAGGTCATCGATTCGGGGAATTGGGTACTGGTTTCTGAATGTGATTTTATTCAGATCTCAATAATCAATGCACTATCGCCAGGTTCCATCTTTCTTATGTACCAACATGATTGGGCTCCCACAAGGTGATGAGATGGGATGGATGTGCCCCTTGTGGAGCAGCCCTTGGATTTGTCACTTTATCTCCTCATTCTCTAATAGAGAGAGACAGTAGACTGGCCCATTGGGAAGCGGTGCGTCGGGGGTCAAATTGATGGGGTGCTTGACCTGGTAGTGCAGAGGTACCCTGGTAGGTGAGGAGAAGATATCTGAGTATCATTCCATGACCTTGTCTACTTGCTTCTACTATGTGGAGAGGTCGGTTGTAGATACCCTGGATGCGGCTGTGATCCTTTGCTTATTCTGAGAGTGAATCACAAAGAAGACAAACTTCTTTGTTTGAGAGATAACCTTACTGGATTGCTTAGCAGAGATCAAGGAAATAACACTAGGTGGGACTGCCTCGGGTATCCTATACAATTTCCTGTTCAAAGTAATAATAAAACTATGAGGCCTAGACTCATATACAGTATGACGTTTCCATAAATAAGGTTGTCCCAAAAGAACATCACAAACTTCAGGAGGAGAAACATCACACAATACCTCATCTTTAAAGGGATTGATACCATATGACAGTCAGCACTATTGGCTGACGTGGAGATCACTTCCTTAGAGGATCCATCCAATGGTGTAGGGTTGGGGGTGTGGCGTTGTCAGCAGGGTCAACTGCTTGACGGCCTCTGCTAAGATGAGGTTCCTCTTTCTACCACTATCAATGATGAAGTGTTGTGGGATTCCTTTTACCCACATCTATGAATGGAAGAGGTGCTCTCCTTCTTTTGGCTCATCTGGTTCACCATGCTAGAGCTTGGTGGTAGCAACGGTGGCACTGGATTCCACGTCAATGATCCATATTCCCCTTTCTGGTTCTAGCTCAGACTTAGAATCCACATCTGATTTAGAGGCTTTCACTTCAGCCACCAATGATTTCTTTGAGCAACAGTCAAAAGTGTTATGCCAAGGGCTCTTATGGAAGTCACACCACTTCCCAGTATCTTTGTTTGTGTTTTCAGTGTCCTTCTTTACTTGTGGCTTGGACTAGTTGTCCTGATACTATCCATCTTTTCTCTGTCCTTTGTTTTGTGGGTTGGTGTGTCTTTTGTTTGAGCTTCTTCTTGATTTTGACAGCATATCGGTAGGCCGCACCCAAGGATGAGACATCCAGAAATTCCATTTCAGTCTGGATGTATCTATGCAGAGCACCGCAGTACTTGAGCACTAGATGTCACTCTGAATATTTGATACCCATCTTGGTGCGCAAGGTATGGAAGATATTTATGAAATCTAACACTACTTGGTCCCTTTCTTGCCGCACTGTAGTCCATTTGGTATACAGGTCGTCATAACTTCCGACAGGGTAGTATTGTTCCTTAATAGCATCCCTGAAGGATTCCTAGGTGGCCGTGACTGTAAATAATGATGGTTCCTCTATTTCCCTTTTCTCACATAAACTTTCCCACCAATATTTGACATGGGGAATGAATTTGAGGAGTGCAAAAGTAATCTTTCCTTTATCCAAAAAATTATGGACAGAAAAATACCCTTCTAGTAGATTAAACCATTTTTCTACAACATCTGCATCTATCTAACCTTCAAATATAGGAATATCGAAGTTTATTTGTACCTTGAAGGGGGCAACGCCTCCGCTCGAAGAAGATGCATCGCCTATTGGTAGTCGTCGAAGGATTTGCGCAAAACTATCCATCATCTTGTTCCTCTATTGCATGAGGGCTTCCTCAATCAATAGTTTGAAAGGATATCTTGTCTCGTCATCTTTCTTTTCTCCCACCATGAGAGGTCACTTGGGCATGTGAGAGATTTTGTCCTCAATAGAAATAATCTCGAGACCCAACTCTTTGTACTCCGACCTCGTTGGGGACATGCATTAAGATGATAAGGAGAAGACCGCTCTGATACCACTGATCCATATTTTATGAGCAGAACAAAATGACTACAGATTATTAACAAGTTCTTAACACAAAATAATAGAGATACTGTAAAACTGGTTTTCTATTCAATAACGAAATAAGATGAAACTGTAAAATGCAGCGGAAACAAGCTTGCTGGAATGGTGGCAGCTTATCTCTGAGAAGAGATGTGACAGATGTGCCCATTCGCAAGAAGAAGATTACAATGAGGTTGTGAAGGCATTTTTACAATAAATAGGAATGGTAAAAACCCTAGACATCCAAAAACCTAACCCTAGGAGATGAAGGGCCAAAAGTCATGTGGGCCCCGTTTGGATAAGTTAGTACATTAACTTCCTGGGGTCGTAACTTTTGCATACGATCTCCTTTTTAGGAATATGATAGCTCGTTGGAAAGGTATCATTAAGGAGATTCATTTTGGGGCCTCAATCATGCCTTCGAATGTCATTGAGTTGGGTCTATCCTGAAAAACCTTCATTTAGGCCCTCAAAATGGCCCTGTAAGTTAAAACTGCTAAAAATAGTAAATTGCTCAAATTGCCAGAACACTGTTTTGAGCTAGTTGGAAAAGGTGGGTGTCCATCGATATCCACCTAGATCAATCCTCCCTCCTTAGGAAGAAATGGTTCCCATTGCATTGAGTTCCCCCATCAGATGAGAAAATTTCTACTGAATCTGGCCCCGGTTGAGCCACTTGCCATGGTGCAGGAGCTTCCCTGCTTTGACGAGTTGATAAAGTTGGATCCTTTGTTGTTGAGTGCCCTTGATTTGTGTGTCCACAATCTGATCATTGGAAGCTTGTTGTATGTAGTCGGGGTTGAGCTCAGTTGGTGTAAGCTTTTCTACTACTTCTGAGGTGTCCAATAATGGTGGGAAATAAGGGTGAAGGAGTTCCACATTGAACATTGGGTGAAGGCCAAGGAAAGGAGGAATGTTGAGATGAAAATCATTATCCCCCATGGCCTTGCTGATGGTGTACAACCCATAATGGAGTGGGTGAAGCTTCCTATGGGGTCCTGTAAGGCGTTCTTTCTGCAAGTGTAAGAAAATTTTGTTTGCCCACCTGAAACTTATGTGGCACCCGATGTTGATCATGGAGTTGTTTGTACTTGTCATTGGACTTCTGTAGGATATCTTGAACCTGTTGGAGGATGTGATTGGTCTGCTCAATGAATTAGGTGGCTTTGTTAGCTTTAGTTGGAGCAAGAGATGAGTTGGTCGAGGTGACCGCAAGGGGAAGTGCAACATCTATGGGACCTAATGGTTGGAATCCCAACCCCACCTGAAAGGGGTTGTGGATGGTTGAGCTATGCAGGGCTCGGTTGTAGCTATGATGGACATAGGGAAGACTCTCATCCCATGTGTGAGGGTGCTATGAATTATACATGCGGAGGATATGCACAATCATTCGATTTATGACTTCAGTTTGGCCATCTGTCTGCAGGTGGAAGGCCGTGAATTTGGTGAGCTTGGTGTCCAGCAGTGACCAGAGGCTCGACCAGAATGTGCTGAGAAATTGACTGTCCCAATCTGTGACAATGTTTTGTGGGATTCCAAAATGTACCTAGAATCACTCAAAGAAGAGCTTGGCAGTGGCCTCTGTTGTGATGTTCTTCTTGTAGGAAACTAAAATCACCATCTTAGAAAAGCAATCAACAACCACAAAAACACAGTCATTTCCCCACTTGGTGGACAGGAGGCCCGACATGTAGTCCATTGAGATGGATTCCCATGGCCTATCAGGAGTAGGAAGAGGGGTGTACAGGCCCTGTTTAGTGGTTGGTTTGGCAATTGCATAGGCAATGTAGGACTTGATATACTTACTGACCTCATGTCGAAGTTTCAGCTAGTAGAAATGTTTCTTTAGCATCACCACTGTCTTTTCGATGCCGAATTTTCCTACCACCCCACTGTAGTGGGATTCCCAAATCAGCTTCACTCGCTCGCTTGAGGGAACACAGATATGGCCTAGACAACACAACAACCCATCCTAAAAATGGAAATTATCAACAACTGCATTTGCCGCCAACATTTGGTAGGTGGTGGTGAAGTCTGGGTTTGTCTCGTAGAGTTGGGGCCATCCAGAGGTCTCATGGCCGCAAGAGTCTAGCACCGTGGTGAGTGTCGCGATAGGTGGTCTGCTGAGGCAATCAATGATGTGATTGGTGCTTCCTATTTTATACTTGATGTTGAGGTGGAATTGCTGCAAGTATGTGGACCACTTTTGATGGCAGTCATTCTGCAATTTTCCTTTTGTCTACATGAACTGCAGTGGCTTATGATTAGTGTGGATGATTCTCTCCTTCCCAAGAATGTAGTGTCTCCACTGGTGACAGGCTTGCACAATGGAGTACATTTCCTTTTCGTAAGTAGGGTACTTACGAAAAAAATCTAATAGTGTCTCACTATGATAGGCCATGGGGTGGCCATGCTAAGTGAGAACGGCACCCACAGCATAGTCGGAAGCATCTGTCTCAATCTCAAAGGGTTGTTTTAGGTCTAGGAGTGAAAGTACTGGGGTTGAGCACAAACACTGCTTCAAATCATCGAGCGCTTGTTGTTGGGACCACCCCCATGAAAATTTCTCCTTACCACAACCCCTGGTTATTTGGCTGAGGGCCCATACAATATGGGAGAATCCCAACATGAACTTGTGGTAGAAATTGCCAAGGCCCAAGAAGCTCCAGAGCTCGGTGAGTGTGGTTGAGGTTGTCCAGTCATGGATGACTTGGATCTTGGCTGGGTCCACATGTACGCCATGCTAATCAATGATGTATCCTAGGTAATGGACCTTGTCCATGCCGAAGGAGAATTTTTCCAAGTTGGCGTATATCTTGTGCTATCGCAGGGTGTGCAGAACCTGTTGAATATGCTGCAAGTGTTTGGCCCAAGTCTTGCTGTAAATGAGAATTTCATCAAGATACACCACTACAAAATTATTGGTGAATGGTTGTAGGATATGATCCATCAACCTCATGAAAGTGGTCAGCACATTTGTCAAACCAAATGGCATGACCAACCATTCAAAAAGGCCTTCCTTTGAATTGAAGGTGGTCTTCCATACATCTATCTTTTCTATCGGGACCTGGTGGTAGCCAGACTTCATATCAATATTATTGAAGTATTTGGCCCCCATGAGTTGATCAAGGAGGTCGTCGATTCATAGTATTGGGCACCGTTTTATGACTATGATTTTATTCAGAGCTTGGTAATCAATGTAGAGTCACTGGGTTCCATATTTCTTCTGTACCGACACGATTGGGCTCCCGCAAGGTGATGAGCTGGGATGGATGTGCCCCTTGTGGAGCAGCTCTTAGATATGTCACTTGATCTCCTCATTCTCTAACATAAAGCAATGATATACTGGCCCATTAGGCAGTGGTGCGTCAGGGTCATATCGATGGCATGCTTGACCTGGCAGTGCAGAGGTACCCTAGTAGGTGAGGAGAAGATATCTGAGTATTCTTCCATGACCTTGTCTACTTGTTTCTGCTATGTGGAGAGGTCGGCCATAGATACCCTGGATGTGGCTGTGATCCTTCGCTTATTCTGAGAGAGAATCATGAAGAAGAAAAACTTCGCTGTCTGAGAGATGACCTTCCTGCATTGCTTACCAGAGATCAAGGAAATAACACTAGGTGGGACTGCCTAGACTCATATACAACATGATGTTTCCATAAATAAGGTTGGCCCAAAAGAACATCACAAACTTCGAGAGGTGAAACATCACACAATAACTCGTCTTTGAAGGGCTTGATGTCATATGATAGTCGACACTATTGGCTAACACGAAGATCGCTTCCTTGGCAGAGCCATCCAATGGTGTAGGGTTGGGGGCACGACATTGTTGACAGGGCCATCCACTTGATGACCTCTATTGAGATGAGGTTCTTCTAGCTACCACTCTCAACGATGAAGTGTAGCGGGGTTCCTTTTACCCACATCTGTGAATGGAAGAGGCGCTCTCTTTCTTCTAGCTCGTCTGGTTCACCAGGCTAGAGCTTGGTGGTAGCAATGGTGGAAATAGGTTCTGCGTCAATGATTCATATTCCCCTTTCTGGTTTTAGCTCAGAGTCAGAATCCGCATCTGATTCATAGGATTTCACTTCGGCCACCAATGACTTCTTTGAGCGGTAGTCAACAGTGTTATGCCAAGGGCTCTTATGGAAGTCGCACCACTTCTCAGTATCTTTCTTTGTCTTTCCGGTGTCCTTCTTTTCTTGCGGCTTGGAATGGTTGTCTTGATACTGTCCATATTTTCTCTGTCCTTTTTTCTGTGGGTTGGTTCCACCCTTTACTGACTTTTGTTGTGAGGGGTTCCTAGGCCCAAATTGTCACGTCTTTTGTTTGAGCTTCTGCTCGATTTTGATGGCATATCGATAGGCTGCACCCAAGGATGAGATGTCCAGAAATTCCATTTTGGTATGGATGTATCTATGCAGAGCACCATGGTACTTGAGCACCAGATGTCACTCTAAATCTTTGATACCCATCTTGGTGCGCAAGGTATGGAAGATATTTATGAAATCTGACACTGCTTGGTCCCTTTCTTGCCACAGTGTAGTCCATTTGGTATACAAGTTGTCATAACTTCTAACAGGGTAGTATTGTTCCTTAATAGCATCCCTGAAGGATTCCTAGGTGTCCATGACTGTAAATAATGAGGGTTCATCTGTTACCTTTTTCTCAAAGAAAGTTTCCCACCAATATTTGACATGGGGAACGACTTTGAGGAGAGCAAAAGTAATATTTTATTTATCCGAAAAGTTATGGACAAAAAAATACCCTTTTAGTAAATTCAACCATTTGTCTATAGCATCTGCGTATATATGACCTTCAAATATAGGAATCTCAAAGTTTATTTGTACCTTGAAATGGGTGATGCCTCCGCTTGAAGAAGATGTGTCACCTATTGGTAGCCAGTGAAGGATTTGCGCGAAACTATCCATCATCTCTTTCCTCTATTGCGTGAGGGATTCCTCAATCAACAGTTTGAAAGGATATCCTATCCCATCATCATTCTTTTCTCCTGCCATGAGAGGTCTCTTGGGCATGCGACAGCTTTTGTCCTCAAGAGAAATAAGCTCGCGACCCAACTCTTTGTACTCCAACCTCGTTGGGGACATGTATTAAGGCGACAAGGAGCAGACTGATATGATACCACTAATCCATATTTTATGAGTAGAATGAAATGACTATATATTATTAACAGGTGCTTAACACAAAATAACAGAGATATAGTAAAACTAGTTTTCTATTCAATAACGAAATAAGTTGAAACTGTAAAATGCAGCGGAAACAAGCTTGTTGGAATGATGGTGGCTTATCTCTGAGAAGAGATGTGATGGTTGTGCTCATTTGCAAGAAGAATATTACAATGAGGCTCTAAAGGCCTTTTTACAATAAACAAGAATGCCAAAAAGCCTATACATAAAAAAATCTAACCCTAGGAGATGAAGCGCCAAAAGTCATGTGGGTCCTGTTTGGGTAAGTTAGTACATTAACTTCCCAGGGTCGTAACTTTTGCATACGATCTCTGTTTTAGGCATATGATATCCCGTTGGAAAGGTATCATCGAGAATATTCATTTGGGGCCTCAATAATTCAATTAACCTATCTTTGAGTTGGGTCTGTTTTGAAAAACCTTCATTTAGGCCCTCAAAATGGCCCCGGAAGTTAAAACTGCTAAAAATAGTAAATTGCCAAAAATGCCAGAAAACTTTTTTGAGCCAGTTGGCCAATGATATCCACCTAGATCGATATGGAAAGATATGGATATGGAAAGGTTATGAGCCACACAGGTACTAAAATCTTCCTACGTTTAAATAGAACTTGGGTTGCAACCTTTTTGCTAACACTAATGAACACCACATAATTATATTATTGGTGTAGTGTTCGGGTCTAAAAGGAAGGCATCCAATTAATTGGGAAGACAATAGGAAGTGTGTGGAGAATGTGTCAACACATTGGCCAGAATTCCAACTTATGGATGGTGAGATACATGACTGAGATAAAGAGCATTATGTAATTCAATGCAAGGTGCACTGGATAAGTATGCATTGATAATTGCACTCATGCATAGTAAGTGATAGAATTGTGTACTAAATGCAATTGTTGAATGTGTTTTGTAAGTACATGCATATATATTATTGCATGGAAATAATTGTTACTAACAACTGAAATGTTGTTAACTCATGAAGCTGAGGACATTTCAGGAGTTGCTAGACATTGCAACAGGAAAGTTGCAAGTCAAGTAGTCACATGAATACTGACTACAAAAAATTTATTGTTTAGAAAAAGAAGTAATGAAATGACATATATTAATTAAGAACAGACATATGCATAGAATGATGAGTCATTATATTTTATTTTATTAAATTGTTTGGTAATNTGCACCTAGAAATTCAATCATAATTACCAAACAATTTTATTTTATTAAATTGTTTGGTAATTATGATTGAATTTCTAGGTGCAGACAATTCTAAGTTCACTGCATATGGTTTTGTACATATTGCATTTGAATTGTGATGTACAGGAAATACTGACAATTTGTTGGCAGTATGCAAGTTGAAGCCTTGCAAGAAAATGGTATGCAGTTTGGTGCTTGTGGAAAACTACAAGGAAGGTTGCAATTTTAATATGGAAACAACCAAGAAGAATTATGAAATAGAATTTCATGTTTTGGGGAAAAGTTGAATTCCCTTTTTGAACTAAGTTTGAATTCCTAAATGAATTCTTTTATGTTCTCTCATGATAACTGGATGTGTGTGATGCAGATGAGACAATATTGGCTAAAGTGAGAATGTTGGAAGAATAACTATTGATAGAGACATTGAAGACCTTTAATGGAGAACCTTGGTGAGAGGCTCTGGTAGTGGGTTGGCGCTCTCCTTGCATGTGAAATCCTTGGCAAGATGGATCGTTGATGGACTGTGTAGCAGTGAAAGGATACCTGAGCTTGGAAGGGTGAGTTCAAAAAGGAAGAGGAAACTCAGAAATTCTTATGGCATGGTAGATGTCATAAGGAGGGTGTGTCAAATGGTATAGTGAGTTGGATTGTTCTTGAAACATCTCTATAGAATAGAGCAAATGAATTCCAGTTGCACTGTGAACACAAAAATTGGTTCTTCAAAGTAGAGCACCAGGTGGATAATAGGATTCCAATAGCTAAAGATTGGATTTTTTGAATAATTTTTTAATTATATATGTATAAACAAGTTTCACTGAGGACAGTGCAAAAATAAGGGGAGGGGATTGTAATATCCCCCGGCAGAGCCACAGTTGTAATTATGAAGTGTAAACATGTTTGTTTATTTATGTTCATTTACATTTTGTGTATTGGTACATGTGTTATAATTTATGAGTAATACATGTATATGTTGTATGTGTAGGCTTACTATTATTTCCACATTAATCTGTGTATTAGAAGAATATGTTGTATGCTTATGTTTATATATATGCACATAATAATTGTCATTTCTATGAGGTAGCATGTTCTAGCCTAGGTGGCCTGGATGTGTATGATGTTTCAGTAAGAATCTTTGTGTGGCATAGCCCATCAGGTTATGGTTGGGTATGCTACAAATTTGTATCAAATTGGTATCAGAGCTAAGTGAAGTGTCCAAGTAGTGGTGTTGCCCATCCTGTTGGTGGCTGGGGATGTTACAATAATTGATGGCTACAATAATGTAGTTATGGTCGGTAACATAGGTTGGTATACATGTGGTGAAATCTATCCCCCATTTGGTGAAGGGACCTACAACGACTACAGGATGTAATGGCTCAGGATGGGAGTGCATATTTTTTGAAAATATCTGGCAAGGATGGCACTTTTGAACTACATTCATACAATCTTTAAAGATTGAAGTCCAAAAGTACATGAGGCATAAAATGTTTTGGGCAGTGGCTAACCTAGAGAGATGGCCACCACATGCTCCAGAGTGGTAGTCATTAAGGATACACTCAGCTTCATGGTGGAAAACAATTCAACACAAAACCCTATCTACCCCACGATGATAAATAATGTCTCCCACAACAAGGTAATTACAGGAGTGATGGTGAATACATCGACAAACATCTTTTGATAATGCAGGTTGAAAACATTGGGTTTGGATATATATTAACACATCTTTGTACCATGGGTGATACAATTCGATGAGAAACAAAGATTCATTTGGTAATGAATCTTGTACCATAGATTCATCATGGACTCGGGGAAGGTCGGTCATCAATTCAACGAATACCAAGTATTTTTTGGACTTGGGGGTAGAAAACTCGAGATCGAATTCTTGAAGGATAATAATCCATTTGGAGTATCTTCCTCCAAGAATATGACGTGATAGGATATAATGCATTGGGTTAGCATCAAATATAATTGTGGTAGTTCACAAGAGAAAAAAATGCTGAAAATGTTGGACATCAAAAACAATTGTCATTGCCAACTTCTCAACATAAGTGTAACAAAGTTTAGTGACAACAAGGCCCTTACTGAGATAGTAAATAACATATTTGTTTTGTTCATCATCAGTTTGGATGAGCACCATGCCAATGGTGGTTTAAGAAGTAGCGAGATATAATAGAATGTATTGATTATAGTTGGGAGGTTTTAATAAAGGAGTGGATGTGAGCACATGTTTTAAACCATACAGGGAGTGTTGAGCTTGCTCATCCCAAATAAATGGAACACATTTCTTAAGTAAATGCATGAAACCTTTTGTAATTTCCACATTGTTGGCAATGGAGCATCATAAAAAGCTTACTTTCCCATACAAAATTTGAAGTTGGGATATAGACCGAGGTGGAAGAAATTTGGTAATTGCCTTGAATTTCAAGGGATCAACTTGGATCCCAAACCTGGATATGATGAAACCTAGAAGGTGACTAGATTCCACAACAAAAATTCACTTGTGTGGGTTTAAACAAATGTTGTAATGTTGAAAATGTAGAAAAACTTGTCTTAGGTGTTCTGGATGATATTTATGCCTCCCTTATTTTGCAAGAAGGTCATCCAGATATACATGTATGATATTTTTAATGCCATGGAAGGCATAGGACATGACTCGTTGAAATGTTGCACCAACACTTTTAAGGCCAAAAGGTAACTTTCGATATGATAAATTTCCCCAAGGGAGAATGGAAGTTGTTTTGTGCTGGTATTCCAGAATGATTTTGATTTGATTATAGCCAGATAAGTCCTCCATAAATGAAAATAATTTGCATCTGGTGAAATCATTGATAATATAGTCGATCAAAGGGGTAGGGTAATTTTCCTTAGGACAGGCCTTGTTTAAATACCTATAATCAACACATACACGAATAGTGCCTTGTTTTGTAGTAACAGGTACAATGTTCGAGACCTATTCAGTCAAGGGTACCGGGTATATAAATCCAACATTCAATAAATTTTCAACTTCTACCTTGATTGCCACAACTTTCCTAGGGTGGACTAGTCATATTCATTGTAAATCAGGACAAGATCTATGGTAAGTCTTAATTTCATGTGCAACAATTTGGCAGTCTGTTCTAGTCATTTCTTCATAGAACCAGGAAAAGATATCACAAAATTGTTTGAATAGGGTAGTGTAACATTAAATTTCTTAAGTGAAACAAGTTGCACCTATCTTTATGTGCTCCACGACCCTAGGTTTCACTGAAATATCAATTGGAATAGTGTCTAAGATGTTACCTAGGTTTTGTTAAGATAAAATGGACTATGCAGTTGAAGGTAATTTGGATTGGTCTTGATCATCAACTGAAATGAGGGTTTGAATGTGTGCCTCTTCTTTTTCTTGACTAGGGAGGAAAGATGATCGATGATGTGTATATTCCCATGGTCTCTCTCGTAAAATCATTACTTCCATGATGGCCTCATCTGAAGGTAAAACGCCATTTAGGAGGTCATGCAAAGTGTATGGAGAGTTAATCTAGTTAGGAAGAGAGAATCGATCTAGTTCCTCATCTAGTGGGAGACTCGGATCAGGGTCAAAAAATTCTCTTGCTGACTATATCACTAAATATGATGATTTAGTTGGTGACAATTGCATAGTATCTTTGTAAGAGTCTACTTCTAAAGGTTGAAGAAGCACCCAAGGATCGTAAGAGCCAATGGATGTGGTGAAAATAGAAGAGATCATGTTGACAGGAGCTATGTTGGTGGTGTCATGTGTAGGGAGGGGGAATATCCCCATAAGATATGGTTCTTTAAACATACCTATATCGATGATTTCATACCGACCATAAGATTCACCTACATAGGGCACATTGCTAGTCATATTAACGTGAATTTCATGGGTGCAATAATCCAATTGGTCGATCGTAACTATCTTTCCTTGATGTGGAAATTGTACAATGTGAAAGAAAGTGGATGCGACAACCTTCATTGTGTAGATCCAAGTGCGTCTTACGAGAAAATTGTAATCGAATGTGGCATCGACCACTTCAAATTCGACAAAGAAATTCTTTCCCCCAAGCTAAATCAACAGGGAGGTGAGATTCCATGGGGTTTAAAATAATTGCCATCAAATTATTTAAGGATGGTTGAGGATGTAGTGAGATTTGGAGAACCAATGGCTTTCCAACATGACAAAGACATAATATGAGTGGTCTCTCCTTCATAGATCACCATATGAAAGATGTTCTTATTCAAACACTAGACTATAATTAGAAATTTCAGTTGGTGTGATAGGCATGACTTTCTCTATTCTTTGTCAAAGGAAATAATGGTAGAATCTAAAGGGTCTATTCCCCATATGGATGATAGCAAGGATTTTCATTGTGCAATAAAAATCTACTATGCTTCGAGGGTGGACATGGAACACAGGGCCTGGGCAAGATCTTCCATTATGCTCTACTATTGGGCTCCCTGAGCATTCGGATTATGGGTGGTCCATTGAAATACCCCTTTGGGAGGGAAAATGGTAGGTTCAAAAGCCAGTTTATTTAATGTGAGAGGGCCAATGGGTGGTGAATCTAGTGGAGGATACTTTGATGAAGGTTCCTCCTCCGTGGATTCATAGTTCTTAGCTCCGATGTTTAATGCCACCATATATTTAACCATCAAAGAATTTGTTGTTGAGGACTTTTTGTTTCCCCGAGGTGGGGGTGCATGGGTTTGTGATATCATCTATTGTTGTTGGGGGGGGGAGATATTAGTTAATACTGGAGGTTGGGAGGGAGTTCCCCCTCATTTGAGGTATTGATGAACCTCAGAAAGGCGAGGGAATTATTTAGTGTAGTGGCCCTCCTTACATACCATGAAAGGATATTTTGTCTTTCATTTGTTTTTTCCCCCAACATTGGGGTCTTGGGTTTTTGGGCATGTCTTATTAGAAGGATTCTTCTTTTTCTTATTATTATTACCTTTATTTTTCCCTCTGGATTGTTGTGGATTTTTGGGTGCGGTTGATTGCACTAGGTTTACCTCAGAGGTTTGATTAGGGGCTGAAGTGGAGGTGGTAGCAAGTGCAGAAGAGGTGGGATTGTGAGCTATAGTCAATTGACTAAGATTTCCAGTCAATTGGCCAACTTTATTGGAAGATACAAGAGTGACCATACCATTGACAAGGGGTCTTAATGTTGTTTTTGATTGATTATTCAATAGACAAGGAGTGTGGATAATCATATCATATAATGTTCCAGACTGAGAATATACTAAGTCTAAATCCTAGGCATGATTGATTGCTTGCTCCTCTATTACAGCACCTCCCATGGAAAGATCTTTGTCTATGGGTGGTAAAAACAACTTTGTGAACCAATCTGCCAAGACTTGGTTCGAGATGATGGCTTTAACTAACCGTATTCATTGCCTCCATTCATGAATGTGATCATAAATGTGAGTGGAGTTATATTGTCAAAGGGAGGTTAAAACCTTAGTATCGGTCTCATACCGAATCAGAAGTTGGAAGTGAGTTAGAAATGAGAGTGTTGAAGTCACCAAAATAGTTCCATTTATTTGTTGTTCTTATGAGTGTTCTCTAGAAAAGTCATAACCGGACGGAATCATCCATCAAGTAGTTTGAAGAAAACCAAAGATGGAAGCTCATGATGTGGTTTTTTTTATCTTCTCCAGGTTTTTCATCAAACTTGGGGATGTTGTACGGGAGTTTTGCGAGGATAGGGGGATAAAAATGGGGAATAGATTATGAGATAGTTTTCCAAACAGGAGATATATCACAAATTTAATCTAGTCAGAAAAGAAAGTTATCGATTTGGCTACAAGTATTGGTTGTATTGTTGTGGCATCATAGTACTAGTAGTACTGTATAAGGTTGATTTTTCATTGTAACACCTATTCATCCTCCCATATATGAAGGTTGAGAGGATTGGGGAGCGGTCATAATGGGGTTCACTGTTTGGGTGGGGAAATCTCCTTGTAAAGGGATTCCTGTTGAAGGAGGTTGACCCCATAAAGTGTTGTCCAATCCTGGATATGGTAATCCTGAGTAAATCCTTGTATGTCCTTGAGTAAAAGTGGTGGAAGGGCCTGTGGAAACATTTTTCCCCCACGGTTGAGTTTGATTTCCATCTATGGGGTGCCCTGGTTGGTTTCCAATAAGGGATAGGCCCCAAACTGTTTGTTGTCCCAAAGATGTGGGTTTCTCCCCAACAAGGTGTTTCCCCTAGGATGGTAATGGCCCTGCAGTTGAGGGTTCCCCCCTAATTAGTTGTTGTCCCCATGGTGGTTTTTTATGATCCAGGTGGATATTGGTGGCCACCCACCTATTCCAACTGGCTCCTTTTGACAATTTTAATTCAACACGTTCTTCTATAATTCTTTGTAATTGTGGGTTCTACACTTTTAGTGTTGTTTGAATCCATACATAGTTTCCAGGTGGATATTGGAGGCCTCCCACCTAATCCAACTGACTTATTTTGGAATTTTTCATGTCAGTACGTCTTTGTGTACTTTCAGGTCCATTTTGGGGCACTAAATAGTGTTTTTTTTTTGCTTTCCACAGTCAAACTATAGATAGATTCAAAGTTTGATGGAATAATGTATAGTTCTCTAAAATACCTTTCCAACGAGCTATCATGCGCCTAAAAAAGAGGTTGTATGCAAAATTTACGACCCTGGGAAGTTGAGATACTAGCTTACCCATCAGAGCCCACATAACTTTTGGCGTTTCATCTCCTAGAGTTAGGTTTTTGGATGTCTAGGGTTTTTTCATTCATGAGTAATGTTAAAAGGCCTTTGGAGCCTCATTGTAATCATTATTCTCATACGGATGCACATAGCAGGCACATCTCTTTTCAAATATAGCTACCACCATTCGAGCAAGTTGTTATTTAGTTCTGCAGTTTTATAGTTTCAACCTATTTTATTTATTCACTAGAAGTTATTGTTCACTAGATATATGTTGTTGTTCTCCATATCTTTGTGTTATTGTAGTCAATTTGTTATTTTCTTTCTTTCCCTTCATAAATCTGGATCAATTGTATCAAAGCGGTCTACTCTTCATTTATTTTTCTTCGTGCATGTCCCCGACAAGATCTGGGTACAATAATTTGGGACTTGAACCAGTCAAGCCTTTGTAATATCGGTCGTGCCAATCCTAAAAAACAAATCATGGGGGGTGAGAAGAAATATGATGGAGCAATAGATCCTTTTAAATTGTTTCTCGAGGAATATCTTGCGTGACAAAGGAACGAAATGATGGACAGCTTTGCACAGATCCTTCAGTGGATTCCCACAGGAGACACATCTTCATCAAGAAGCCATGCAACCCCCTTTAAGGTACAAGTAAATTTTGATAATCCATTATTTGAAGCATCGATAGATGCAAATGTTTTATATAAATGGTTGAATATGCTTGAAGGGTATTTTCGGTCCAAAATTTTTTTGATAGGGAAAATATTACTTTTGCACTCCTCAAGGCCATCCCCCATGTTAAGGACTAGTGGGATACTTACTCTGAGCACAGGGCCATAGAGGAATATGAAATATTTGTGGTCTCCCCCACATGGGATTCCTTCAGAGATGCCATTAAAGAACAATACTACCATGTTGGAAGCTACGAGGACCAGTACACAAGATGGACCACCCTACGTCATGAAAGGGACCAGATAGTACCATATTTCACCAATATTTTCCATACCTGGTGCACCAAATTGGGTATCAAAGACTTTGAACGACATTTGGTGCTCAAATACCGCAGTTGTCTAAATAGATACATTCAAACAGAAATGGACTTTCTAGAAATCACATCATTAGGTACAACTTATAGATATGTTGTCAAGATCAAGAAAAAATTTAAGCAGAAGAGGAGAGATTTTGGATCTACAAACTTCGCACAGCTGAAGCAGGGTAAAGTCAGCCCCAACCCACAAAACAACGGACAAAGGAAATATGGCCACTCTCAGGAAAACCAGTCCAAGCCGCAACACAAGAAGGGTAATGAGAAGTCGAAGAAGGACACAGGAAAGTGGTGTGAATACCATAAAATCCCTTCGCACAACTCTAAAGAATGTTGCTCCAAGAAGTCACTCATGGCCGAGTTAAAAGCTTCCGAGTCAGAGGTAGATTCTAACTCCGAATCAAATCTAGAAGGAGGGAAGAAGATTATCAATGTCAAACCCAGTGCCATTTTCACTACCACCAAAGTCCAGCCAAGTGAACTAGAAGAACCATAGGAAGGGGAACACCTCTTTCACTCACAGATGTGGGTAAAGGAGGCTCCTCTTAATTTCATTGTCGATAGAAACAGTCAGAAGAACCTGATCTCAGCAGAGGTCTTCAAGAAACTAGACATGTCGATGAAACTACACCCACAACCCTACACCATTGGCTGGCTTCTCCAAGGAAGATATCTCAATGTTAGCCAACAGTGTCATCTTCCCTACGACATCAAGCCCTTCAAAGATGAGGTATTGTGTAATATTTCTCCCCTTGAAGTTTGTGATGTTATTTTAGGACAACCATATTTGTGGAAGCGACATGTTGAATATGAGTCTAGACCCCGCAGTGTTATTATTACTTTGGGTAGACAATTCTACCGGATACCAAAGGTAGCACCTCCTACCTCTATTTCTTTAATCTCTACTAAGAAATGAAATAAGGTCATCTCACAGACCAGAAAGTTCGTCTTCTTTGTGATCTGTGCTCATAGTAATCTGAAGGTCTCCTCCACATCCATGACATCTACATAGAGCCTCTCTTTGCAGTAGAAGCAAGTGGATGGAATTATGGAAGAGTACAGAGACATCTTCTCCTCACCCACCGGGGAACCGATGCACTTCCAAGTCAAGAATCTAATTGATATAACCCTCGGTGAAAGTTTACCTAATAGACTAGTTTATCATTGTTCGATGATGGAAAATGAAAAAAATCCAGCGTCAGATACAAGAGCTTCTTCAAAAGGGGCACATCAGACCTAAGTCCTCCCCTTGCGTAAGCTCGATTGTACTGATGCAGAAGAAAGATGGGACCTGGCGACTGTAAATTGATTACAGAGAATTAAACAAAATCAGAGTCAGGAACCGATACCTAATTCCCCAAATTGATGAACTTCTTGACCAACTCAAGGAGGCCAATTTCTTCAACAAGTTTGACCTAAAGTCTGTCTACCACTAGGTTCCCATCGAACTGACTGATTTATGGAAGACAACTTTCAAATCTAAAGAATGTCTCTTTTAATGGCTGGTCAAGACCTTTGGCCTAACAAACACACAAACAACTTTCATGAGGTTGATAGATGATGTATTGAGACCCTTCACGAACTCTTTTTGTGGTGGTATATCTGGATGACATCCTCATCTTCAACAAAACTTGAGAAGAGCACATATAGCATGTTTAGTAGGTTTTGAGCACTCTACGACAACAGAAGATATATTCCAACTTGGAAAAATGATCCTTTGTCATGGACAAGGTCCAATACTTGGGAGACATTGTTGATGAACATGGGGTAGATGTGGATCCATCTAAGATCCAAGTCATCCGAGACTAGCCAGCCTCGACCACACTAACCGAGCTTCCGAGCTTCTTGGGAATTTCCAACTTCTACCAACAGTTCATGTTGGGATTCTTCCATATTGCATGGGCCCTCTTCCAAGTGACCGATGGTGGTGTCAAGGAAAATTTAACATGGGGGAATGCACAACAATGAGCATTTGATGATCTGAAGCATCGCTTGTGCTCAGTTCCAGTACTCTCCTTACTTGATCTGCAACAACTGTTTGAGATTGAGACTGATGCATCCGACTATGATGTAGGTGCAGTTCTCACTCAACATGGTCATCTAATAAAATAGCATAGTGATACACTCTCAGTTATTTTCTGGAAGTACCTCACCTATGACAAGGAAATGTATTCCATTGTACAAGCTTGTCGTCAATTTGTACAATCTTTTCGTCAATGGAAACATTACATTCTGGAAAAGGAGAAAATCATCCACACTGATCACAAGCCTCTATAGTTCATACAAACACATGGGAAGTTGCAGAATGAATGCCATAAGAAAAGGTTCACATACCTGCAACAGTTTCATATCAACATCAAGTATAAGAAAAGGAGCACAAATCATGTCATTGAATTCCTTAGTTGACCTCCCATGGCTATACTCACCATCGTGCTCCATTCCTGTGGGAATCATGCATCTGAGTGGCCCCAACTTTATCAGCAAGATCATAACTTCGCCACCACCTATCAGCTCTTGGGTACATGCGTGAATGTCACCAATTTTCACATTCAGGACAGACTGTTATTCCATTTGAGACACCTCTATTTTCCTGCAAGTGATCATGCAAAGTGGATTTGGGAGGATCACTACAGTTGGATGGGAGGACATTTTGGCATGGATAAAATTGTTCCCTTTCTACAAAAACATTTTTATTGGCCAAAACTTCGACAGGATGTCAGCAAGTATATCAGATATTGCATTGTCTATGTCATTTCCAAGACATCCATCAAGAATAAAGGCTTATACACCCCTCTTCTTACTCCTGAGAGGCCTTGGGAATCCATCTCGATGGATTACATGTCTGTCCTTCCATCCACCAAGCAAGGCAATGATTTCTTATTTGTGGTGGTTGATCGGTTTTCAAAGATGTCCATTCTAACAGCCTGCAAGAAGAGCATCACAGTGACATATAATTCCAAGATCTTCTTCGAATGAGTGTGGCTTCATTTTTGGATACCATAGAACATCATCTTTGATTGGGATAGGAGGTTCCTCAGCACATTTTGGTTGAGTCTCTAGTCATTTTTGGACACCAAGCTCATTAAATCCACTGCCTTCCACTCTCAAACCGATGGCCAGAAAAAGGTCGCAAATCAGATGATTGTACTCATCCTACGCATGTATAACTCTAAGTATATTCATACATGGGATGATATTATTCCCTATGTTCAACACAAATACAACAATGCTCTCCATAGCTCCACTGACCATAGCCCATTTCAGGTGGGGCTGGGATTTCAACCCTTGGGTCCCATTGATGTTGCACTACCTCTTGCAACCACATAGAGAAAATATTCCCATGTTCAGTCTGAGGCTGACAAAGCCACTAGATTCATTGAGTGGATTCAACACCCACCAATAGGTCCATGAGATTTTGCAGAAAGCCAATGCTAAGTACAAGCAACACCATGATCAACACCGAGTACCGCACAAGTTTTAGGTGGGAGACAAGGTGTGGTCACATTTGTAGAAAGAACACTTTACAGGTCCACATCGGAAGCTTAGTCCACTTTTCTATGGTCCTTACACTATCAACAAAGTTGTGAGAGATAATTATTTTGAGCTTAACACTCCCCCCTTCCTTGGCTTGCAACCAGTGTTCAATGTGGACCTCCTCCGACCATATTTTCCACCATTATTGGACACCTCAAAGATAGGAAAATAGTTGACACCAACAGAGCTCAACCTTGACTGCATGGAACAAGCATCCACTGATCAGATAGTGGATACACAAGTTGAGGGCAGTCACCAGCAGAGGATCCAACTTTATCGGGTTTTCAAGGCAGGGCAGCTCCTGCACCAAGGAAAATGGATCACCCAAGGAAAAATTCAGAAGAAATTTCCTCACCTGATGGGGGAAATCAATGCAATTGAGACCATTTCTTCCTAAGGGGGGAGGACTAATCCATGTGGACATTGGTGGCGACCCACCTATTCCAACTGTCTCCTTTTGACACTTTTGGTTCAACACATTCTTCTATAACTCTTTGTAATTGTGGGTTCTACACTTCTGGGTCTATATGAAGCCCTACACAAATTCCAGGTGTATATTGGTGGCCTCCCACCTAATCCAACTGGATTATTTTGGAATTTTTCATGTCAATACATCTTTTTGTACTTCCAGGGTCGTTTTAGGGCTCTAAAAAATGTTTTTTTGGCTTGCCACAGTCAAATTGTAGACATAGTCAAATTTTGACAGCATAATGCGTATTTCTCAAAAATACCTTTCCAATGGGATATCACGCGCCTAAAACGGAGGTCATATGCAAAAGTTATGACCCCGGGAAGTTGAGGTACCAAATTACCCATCGGGGCCCACATAACTTTTGGCATTTCATATCCTAGGGTTAGGTTTTTGGATATCTAGGGTTTTGGCATTCATGAGTAATGTTAAAACGAAATTGGAGCCTCACTGTAATCATTCTACTTAGACGGATGCACGTAGTAACCACATCTCTTCTCAGAGATAGCTACCACCATTCGAGCAAGTTGTTTTCAGTTATGCATTTTTACAGTTTGAACCTATTTTATTTATTCAATAGAAGTTATTGTTCACTGGATATCCACTGTTGTTCTCTATATCTCTGTGTTATTGTAGTTGGTCTGTTATTTTATTTCATTCCTCTCACAAATCCGTATTAGTTTCCCCCATGTTGATTGTTGCCCCCATGTGGAAAATGGCCCTACAGTTGAAGGTTTCCCCCCTAGTGAGAGGTAAATGAAAACCTCCTATGTGAATAGTTGGTATGGTATAAACAATTTGGGTGACTGACATTAAGTTACCTACTAGACTAGAGGGGTGAAAATACAATGTACTTGTTGCAGGGTTCATGGTAGTGGCAATACTAGCTACCTGACTAGAGTGAATTTGTAGAGGATGACCAAGTATTGCACTTGGTGTCAATATAGGTTCATTTCTAGTGGTGGGAACAATATTTGTACCCACATATAGTTTTGGTGGAGTTATTGGGGTCAACAATGTTGGCCACCAATGAAAAGTTCCATAAGTGGTAATGTGTGTCAGGGACATAATTCCAGGGTCCATTGGGGGTATTATTATTCCATATTGAGAGGTGTATGTTGATGTGTGAATGCCATAATATCATTTGTTGTACATTTTGAGTGGTATGAGATAGTTTTCAAGATTAAAATAGGTAGGTACCAGAGTGACGGGTGAGGGAGGGGGATTGGTGGGAGGGAGGAAGTTACCTTCTTCGACGGTTTCAACTACCCCTTCAATTGGGTTACCTGAGGGACCTACACACCCTATTTCATAGACGTGTTCTTCTTTAAATATTCCTTCAATAGAAGGTTTGTTTGGATGACCACGATGTTCAGTATATAACCCTTGCATTCTTTGAGATATATGAAACCTGTTATTGACCATGGTGAAAATGTAACGATTTTTCAGGCCAAATAAGAACTTTAAAAGAACTACTAAAAAAAAATATAGGTAATCAACCAAGAAACAAGAGATAGAAGGATCTTCTGAAGATAGGATGTCAAGATGTCAGGGAAGATATGGCAAGAAACTACCCTGAACTCCATGTAAAAACCCTTCTTGGTGTAAGAAACCCTCACTTTCATGGGATCACCCTCCAAGGGTATTGAAAATGTGATAAGACGTATACCTCAACTACCATGGGAAACCCCCCACAGTCACCTATGTATCTATCTAGGAAAGGTCACTAAGGTTACCAACTCGCAGCTGGCCTCCGGTGGGGTATAGTCAACAGTCGGGACCTAACATATGGGTAGGATAACAAAGTCTAAAGCTCTTCTAGAGGACTGAAGATAAGTGGATCAGTAAGAATCTTGAGGACCCTGAATGGATTATATATCCATGAAGCAAAGAGACCAAATGAACCAATAACACTCAAGAAAAACCCCCAATACACTCTCTTTCCACTATGATTGGTCAAGATTTGGAAGCGTAATATTCACTTCTCTTTTGCATGTGACCTCTTGTTTAGCCCCTATGTTAGAGGGGGTTCCCAATGCTGGTCACTATAATTGCTTAATTAACTCAAACAATTAAGTGCTACATAAATTGTCAACCCAGGGAAGTCTGTTATTTCAAAGATAACCACACACTATATATGCTCAATTCCAAAAGCAGCCTAGAGTTGTAGTAAAGGAANATCACAGGAAAGCAACCTACCTATTGCAGAGCTTGTAAAGACTAATCTAAAGAATCCTGGATTACATTAAAATAACAACTGCAACAGGAAAGAACCACTATTCTGTAACCAGAGAACAGGACCCTTATTCCCAAGCAGGAACTCCAACACCTCGTTTTTTATTAACACACCTTCATGAAAACATTAATGCATAGAAGACTCACTCTATCTACAGAGAATAGGACCCTTAATCCCTTCCATCAAGCAGGAATCTTTAGTACCAGTTTCTGATTAGCATACTCATGAGAATAACTGAAGTTGACTACCTTCTAACAGAGAACAAAACCCTTAATCCCTTTCATTAAGCAGGAACCCTTAGCTCTAGTCTCTGATTGCACACTCAGGAAAAATAACTGGAAGCTGATTACTTCTAAAAGAGAACAGAACCCTTAATCCCTTTCATTAAGCATGAACCCTTAGCTCTAGTCTTTGATTTAGCAGAGCCTCATAGATTCGTCACACAAGATTGCTAATTGAAATGATTATGAACTTCGTGAAAACAATGTAACATTCAATAAAACAAAGCTCTTAACAAGACAGAGTTCAGTAGTGTTTCAACAAAGCAGAATTCATTAACAGTAGTGTTTCATCAAAACAAAAGTCAATCAAGGATTGAACAGAAATTACACTAACACACACTATAACACTAACGGGTGAATCTTGTGAAGAAGGTGGGCCCTGCCTTCTCACAAGATTCCCCTGAGACAGAAAAGCTAGAAAAGGATGCTCAAAACAGTCTTTTATTCATCTATCAATGAATCATATTACAATCTGGAAAAATGAAGTACGTCCTCCTCTCTAAAGCTTTCTTAATACATAAAACATGGCTCCCTTCGAATGGTGATTTCCTCTTATTTAAAGAGGGAATCCCTTCAATACAATTGATCAAAACATTACAGATGTATATCTCAGTCCTATTCTTAGTCAGATCATCTTTCTAAATCAGAATAGGATGTCCTAGTCTTGCGCAACATAATGCTATTACAAGTGTTGAATGAGGTGTTGCTATTACGGCTGGAGTAACAGTTCTTTCTCGTTGCTGCTGATGTTGTTTTAGCACCGCAAATCGCGGGCTGTTTCAGCCACGCGATTTGCGCTCTTGACTGTTTCAACATTCTCATGTAGGAGCGATGGTTGGTGCTTAGCTCACAGTGCAACTGTTGTAGAGTTGTTGTTGACCGCTGACTGTGTAACAACTTCCTTTGTGTTTCAACATCGTGACCATGAACTCAACATCATTGATTCTATGTTTCAGCATCTGCGACCTTGGACTGTGTGACAGCTCTGTGTTTCAGCATCTGCGACCCTGGACTATGTAACAACTTTTTGTTTCAGCATTTGCGACCTTGGGCTGTGTAACAGCTTCTGTGAATTGTTGTTTCAGCAACAGGCCTCAAATGCTAATCTGCAGTTTGAACTGTTTCAACACTTATACATTTCTAATCAATAGTTAAGTACGAGAGTGATGTAAAATATTATGCAAAACAGATTAAACGTATAGTAATGAGAAGGGACGTTGTATACCTTTGGAATGATCAGATAAAGTGATGATATGAGTTTAAATGTGAGTGAACAAGAGTATAATAGTGGCAAAAAGTATGGGCAAAAAGGTGCATTGTGTGGTCCTAACATCCCCCCCAACTCAAGTTGTTGCATGTCCTCAGGCAACTTCACTCTGAATCAGAGTCTGGATACCGACTCTGAGCGTGTAAGTTACTCAAGCAATAGCTCTGGGAGGTACTGTCCATTGGTGTTCTGAACCCTTGGACCCACTGTAATCTTTGCCATGCTACTGTTTCTGTCTTCTTAGGCAGCTTATACTTAATTTGATATCTTTCTATTGGCAACCAAAGGATAGGAAAATAAAATCGGTACCCTATCCAGTTTTTAGCGCATTGTTGAGCACACTGGATGTAGTTAGGTACCCTGGAGATTGCTACCTCAAGGTTCGTGGGGCTGAAAGGATTGTATTCCTGTCTTTTCTCAGTGGATTACTGCCAAAACAAGTCATTTTCCTGTAGGGCAGCAACCTCTATGGTTCTGATGAAGTGCTGACAATCCTGGAGCACTGTTGATTGTAGTTGTTGAACATGTTCAGTCACCCCTGGTTTCTTTAAGAACTCGTGATTTTCTGTGACAAAGGTGGCTGCATTATGTGGTTCTGGTCTTATCCATAGAAGGCATTTGTCTTCATTGTGTTTAGCAGCCATGAAGTCATCTTGCCAAATGATTTAATTGTGGAGAAAGGAAGCAAATGCCCGAAGCTGGATGTCCCCTACAAGAGGAATAAGGTTCAGCTGTCTGTTCTTGGGGATGGCCTTGTTGTGAAAATATGCCTCGCAAAGGAGGTGTTGATCCTTAGCAGATGCTTCTGTGAAAGTTTTAACAAAATCTGCTGGGTGTAGTACTGCATAGGATTTGCCTTCTATAATTGATTTGATCTGAAACCATGTGAGTCGCTCCATAAGGAACAAGGAGTAGTTGCAAGATGGTTTCCTTGTAGCCAATAGTTTTTGTGTCAGGTCAAATACCTGGGCCATTCTGCCTTTCAACTCTTTGTTCTATTTCTTCAGGGCACAAGCTTCCTAATGTGTCTACTCTAGAGCTTCTCAATTTGAGAAAGTGTGATTTATCCAGATTTGTCTGTACTCTTGCAGGCTTTTGGCCTGTGTTGCAGCATACTCATCCTTCCATTTTTGTATTGCTGCCTGTTCATCCCATAGTTGGGTCTGTGTTTCAGCATTGCAAGTAGTGTGATGAGATAAGGTCTGAGTAGATTGTTCCACAAAAGTGGGGAGATTGATCTGGCTAGGAGGTGTAAATTCCTCCATAAGCATTGTCTGTACAACTTTGTTGACAAAGGCAGGGGCTTCATTTGTTGCAGTGCAAGGCTCAGTCTTAAATTTGGGAGGGCATGCTGGTTCTTGTGTTTCAGCTGTAGCTGGTTCTTGTGTGATAGCTACAACTGGTTCTTATGTGACAGCAGGTTCTTCCTTGACTACAAAAGTTGAAGGAGTAGGGGGAGCTCCTGATATTGGGAATTGAGTTACCTTATAGCCTGCCTGATAGTAAATATCCCCACATTGACAACACATGTATTCTTTACATAGGCTCTCTGCAGTCCCCTCTGACAAGGTTGTTATACGAGCTAAGGTATACAAATTTAGTTCCTTCTCGTATGCTTCCTTTGCCCTGGCTAGTTCTTGCTTATATGCTTCCAATTCAGATTTTAAAAACTCATTTTTCTGCAAGACAGAGGCCATTGTTGGTTCTGGTTGAGGGATGACTGGTTCTTGTGTGGCAGTCACAGCCTCACTAGCTGGTTTTCATGGAGCAGCTACAGGGATGGCAGCTGATTTTTGTGTTTCAGCTTCCTGATGTAAGGAGAGTAATGTTGCAGCACCCTGGACCTCTAATTCCTGTATCTCAATTTCAATATCAGCAGCTGGTTCTTGTGTTGCAGCCGTAGCTGGTTCTTGTGTGACAGTTATGGCTGGTTCTTTTGTTTTAGCCACTGAATGGGTAGTTGGTTCTTGTGTTTCAGCTACCTTATTTAAGGAGAGTAGTGTTGCAGCACTCGGGGCCTCTAATTCCTATATCTCAATTTCAATATCAGCAGTTGGTTCTTGTGTTTTATCCGTAGTTGGTTCTTGTGTGACAGCTATGGCTGGTTCTTGTGTTTCAGCCACTGAGTGGGTAGCTGGTTCTTGTGTTTCAGCTATGGGGTTTGAAAGAGATGATGGTGCACCACCCTGGGCATCTGGTTCTTGTGTTTCAGTGCCCGTGGGTGGGATAGGCAAAGATCCCATGATTTGGGAGGTTGAAGGTTTACGGGGTGTCAGTCGAATGGGTTGGGGATCTAGGGTAGTGGTAATAATGGGTGGCCTTGTTGAGGCCCTTGTTCACTTTTTTCGTAAGAAGGGTGGAAAGACAGGAATTTGTTTTCTTTTCCATGGGGGTTTTTCTTCAATGATGGGGCAGGGGAATTATCCGACTCAGAATCATCACTAAGAATATGAAGGGTGGGGGTGGACGATTCTGGTAAGGTATGAGGCGAGCTTGGTATGATAGGGGAATTGATTGGTTTGGTTGGTTCTGTGGTCGGGTTATTGGGTACTTCTGGGGAATCTGGGGGATTTTGCGGTTGCTGCTCCTGGAGGTTTTCAGGAATTTCGGTAGCTACTTGGGGGTTTATGGGCGGGTTATTTAACGAAAGGTTTTGTTGGGCAAAACCCCTTTGGATGAGTAGTTGGACAAGGCAGTGATGGGTGAGTGAAAGGGTGGGATCTTTAGCCTTTCTGTAGTAATGCGCCATATTTTTCAGGCAACCCAACAAATAATAAGGAATATTGACCCGTCTATTATGCCTTAAATGAGATAACAGAAGAAAGCTGTGCTGATAAACTACCTGGTATCGGCCCTTGCAGGTTAGGTAATGATTGATGAATCTTGCAACTTCCGGCCATGGAGGTGGCAATGAGCTGAGTTGAACACCTCTGCCTTTAAGTACAATTCGTTCTTCTGGCAAGAAGAAGTTTTGTTGGGCATTCCAAATGATATGTTTATGGATGAACATGCGAGTGTCGTCGATAGGGAGGCCTGAGACCTGTGCAATATCTTCTTCTGTTACTGGAATTCAGATCCCTTGGAAGACAGAATGGTCTTCCTGTAGGTTTTGGGCGAATTGTAGGACCTGTTGTTCATTATACCCCTGGAGTCTCTGAAAGTAACTGAGCCATCCTGCCTGCTGAAAGATTTGGTAAGCTACTGGATAATGTTCTAACAGCACTGTGGTGGCGGGTTCATTCCGTATGACAGAGCCTCCCATGGCTATCATCTCGGTAAGATACAGCGTCGGAGAGTTTGAGTATCAGCTTCTGCGCAGAGTGAGTTTTCCAAGCGACGTTATGCAAAATGTGGTCAAATACGCGAAAGGGTGGTGAAATAGGAATGGCGGCAGTGGATTTGTGTGAAATGATGGTATTGAATATTTGACGTGTACTCCCCTCCTGTCAAGTATGGCTAGTAATGATTGCACTTGAGTGGTCATAATGATTTTAGATTCTTCTCATTAACTATAGCCTAACTCAATTACATAAAATTTACATACCTCGCCTTACCTTTATGATTCGTTCTACAAATAAAATATCATGCCTGTTCAGCAATCGTGGCAGAGACTTTGATTTATGAATTGTATCAGGGATTTGCTAGTTGGAAGGACGAACTATAGTATGAGAGCGTAAAATCTTGCTGACAGACGATGTTGAAAAATTGGTGTTTCACCAACAGAGAAGGACGAAACAATTGCTGGGCGGTGTTGTTTCGTCGATGAAGAAAGTGAGAAGTTGCCAGACTGTAGTGTTTCAGCAGTAGGAAGAACATAAAGTGTTGAACAGTGGTGTTTCAGCATCAGGAAAAATGATGAAAAGTTGTTGGCAGTGGTGTTTCAGCGACGGAAAAGAAAAGGCAAAACAATTGTTGGACGATGTTGTTTTGTTGATGAAGAATGGTGAGGAAATGGCGGACTGTAGTGTTTTGGTAGTAGGAAGAACAAAAAGTGCTAAACAATGGTGTTTCAGCATCGAGAAAAATGATGAAAAGTTGCTGGCAGTGGTGTTTCAGCAACGGAAAAGAAAAGGCGAAGCAATTGCTAGACGGTGTTGTTTCGTCGATGAAGAATGGTGAGGAAATGGCGGAAAAAATGGTATTATGTATGGGGTTGGTGGTGGCGGTGTTTCAATAATGAAGGAAAGGAAACGAATTGCTAACAATGGTGTTTCAGCATAGAGGAAAGTCAAGAGTGTTGAACGGTGGTGTTTCAGCATCGGAGGAAAGTCAAGAGTGCTGAACGGTGGTGTTTTAGCATCGGAGGAAAGTCAAGAGTGTTGAACGGTGGTGTTTCAGCATCGGAGGAAAGTCAACAGTGCTGAACGGTGGTGTTTTAGCATCGAAGGAAAGTCAACAGTGTTGAACAGTGGTGTTTCAGCATCGGGCGAACTCGTTTCTTTGTGAAGTGGGATCGTCCTTTCCTGTGCTTCGATCGGGAATCTGCAAAAATTGATTGTAACATGGTATTCTTTGACAGAGATTATTAGTAAATGAAATCTACTCTAATCTAATTAACTTAAAAGAATTAATTGCAATGAGGGGTCGAGGCCTCTTCTAGGAAGAGGTAATGGGATTCTGCCATGCATACAGCCTTAAAATCTTCTTTGGAAATAGGGCACTGGTACAGACGGAGACGATGACCATTTACAAGTAACGGCATTTTGGAGTCATCGATGGTGAGGAGCCTTATTGTTCCATTGGGGAAGATTGTGTCTACTTCGTACGGTCCAAGCCATCTTGTGCGTAGTTTCCCTTGAAATTCCTTGAACCAAGAATCATACAGTAGGGCCCAATTACCTTTTTGGAACTGCTTGTTCTTGATATTTTTGTCATGCCATTTTGATCTCTACTGTTGAATTATAGTTGTCTGCTGAATGGCATCTAGTCTTTTCTCCTCCAATTCATTAAGCTGCTGCAACCTGGCTGTCTGTGCATCAGTCAAATCAAGGTTGACATCTAAAGCAGTCCTTAAGGTTTTTATCTCAAATTCCACAGGAAAGACAACACTCTTTCCATAG
>JASDQU010508297.1:15378-56123 GCA_032191745.1 Picea mariana | reverse complement strand
TGTTAAGGTCCTAACCCGCACATAGGTAGATCAATGTATTCAGATGTAATAAAGGTCAATATTAATAAGACCTTTCAATAAAATAGAATAAGGAGGATGTAAGAAGACCTAATAGAAGCTTCCGCTTCTAGAAGGATCTTCCTCTAGATGCTTCTTTTTAGTATAAATAGGAGTCAAGGGTATTGAGAACCCTAGCTTGGATATTATTGTAACAGAGCGCTGCTCGATTGGAGGTTGCCCCCTCGAAGAGGCCTGTGAACATTGCTATCTGAATCAAGTGCTATTTCTATTCAAGTGCTATTCCTGTTGCTATTTCATATATCGTTTCTGTGTATTGAGAAGATTATGCTGGATATTTTACTGTTATTCTGTTATTTCTAGCATTTCGTTTCTGTTCTGCATATTTTATATATCTGGTATCTTGCAAAAACCTAGTGGTTCAGTCTGCAAACTAATAAAAACCTCCATTTTTGTGAATACTGCTCTACATCTTTGTTTTTAACATTAATTTTATATAGGCTAAAGAATTCAGTTGTTGATGAAACTATAGACATAGATAGAGTAAACTATAGAGATTCCAAAAATATAGTTTTTTTTAATTAATATTGTTTATTATTTTTAATCTATTTTTGTCATTGAATATATCAAAATCCTAGAATACATACCTCTCTTATTTATGCTATAATTTTTTGTCGACTTAACCATTTCTAGAATGGGTTATATGCTTCATTATAGGAGACCTATATATATGATCTAAAAAGAAAAGAATTTGTTTTTTACCATGTTAAGACCCTCTTAGCCTACATGAACAAAAGGCCTTGTAATTTCAAGGATATATTGATTCTATAATTTAAAAAAATATATAAAAAAATTCAATATTATAAATTTCCAAAAAATACATTGCACTAGATATTTTGCTGGAAAAATAACATACCACTGTTAGAAAAAATACAATTTCACATAGTTATTCACAATTTCTATGAAAAAGAGTTGAATATCCAAAAAGATAATTTAATTTCCTATGTTTCATATTCTTACACCATATTCAAATTCATTGTAAAACTACATTGAATAATCCCTCGAAGTCAAGAGTTTTTTGTTTTTCCATGTTCGGATTGCCACTAAAGTGTCATGAGAGAACATCATTAGCTTGCACATACCCTTAATTAAATTTTTGTTAATGTAAAAATGAAGTATAAAATAAAATAAAATTTATTTTACTAATTGTTTATCTCTACATTATATTTAATTCTCCGTATAATTATATAGATTTTAATTTTTTTAAATTTATAGGACCTTGATTTTTTTTAAAATATGATCACCGTGGTATGACCAAAAGTGAACAATTAGTAACTTGTTACCTTGTTTCATCAAAACATTATTTAAAAAGAGAATCATAAAAAAACATTATTAATATAGATTAATTTTATTATTATTATTATTATTATTATTATTATTTTGTAAATAGATTTTCGTTTGAAATGACATATTTAGGAAAGACATTTTAATTAAACTTTTGTAACTTTTAGGTTCAATTTTGCATACATTGATATGAATGTTCAGCTACATTTATGAATGACATCCCTAAGAAATCCATAAACATGGATTAGTGTAGCTCATGCAAGATAATTTAAAATAGGCATTTGTTCACACTAAAAGAGCTAAAAAGTGTTGAACAACATTTGGGACAAGAGATTGAGTTGAGCCCATATATATATATATATATATATATATATATATATACATACTTCTGTTTTATTTTTCCAAACCAAAAAATGTAAATCTTTTCTTTACAAAAGAATAAAAGGAGTACATATAATTCTTGTTTTTTTTGTTCTAAGACTTTTGCGACCATTGTTTTGATGAGATAGTTCTTTCGGATTCACCACATTGGCTTTTGATATTCAACGTTTCAGACCAAACCAGTGTGGTCCATCATCAAGAAAAGTATTATGAGATATGAAGGAAAAAAGATATAAGAAGTGTAAATAAATACCTGAAAAGTTGTTATGAAGAGCCGTCTTATTTAAAAATGAAATCAGGATTTATAAAACCTAAAAATATTATTTGTTTGTTTATTAATTATTTATTAAGAGCTGACTTATTAAAATTAAATCAAGAAATATAAAACCTAGAAAAATTATAAATTAATATCTAGAATTATTCATAGTGGTTAGTGTTGGGATCCAATTTTGACTAATTTTCCATCCATCATCTTTGTTTAGATTGTTAGGTTGTTTTTCAATTTCGATTGCTTCTCTGAATTTCCTATTGTGATAGTGATCTATCTTGGCAAGAATTTTGGCATCTTCAATACAAATGTGATGTTTAGTTTTTTTTTAATGTTCTGCAAGAGCTGAGGGACGAGTGTGATTGTGTTTGATGTCAGCAACATGTTCTTGAATCCTAATTTTAAAGGAACGACCTGTTTCTCCTATGTATTGTTTACCACACGAGCACAAGATCATATAGACACCCTTTTGCTCGATGGGATCAACATAGTCTTTGAATGACCTAAGGGAATTCCTAATAGTGTTTAAGGGTTTGAAAGTTGCCCCAATTCTTTTCTTCTTTAGATCACTATCACAATAGGAAATTCAGAGGAGTAATCGAAATTGAAAAACAACCTAACAATCTAAATAGAGATGATGGATGGAAAATTAGTCAAAATTGGATCCCAACACTAACCACTATGAATAATTCTAGATATTAATTTATAATATTTCTAGGTTTTATATTTCTTGATTTCATTTTTATAAGTCTGCTCTTAATAAATAATTAATAAACAAACAAATAATATTTTTAGGTTTTATAATTCCTGATTTCATATTTAAATAAGTCGGCTCTTCATAACAACTTTTCAGGTAATTATTTACACTTGTTATATCTTTTTTCCTTCATATCTCATAATACTTTTTCTGATGATGGACCACATTGGTTTGGTCTAAAACGTCGAATATCAAAAACCAATGCGATGAATCCGAAAGAACTATCTCAATTCTTATTTTGTTTAAATTTCCATAGTTGCTATATTTTTCCATAGTTTGTTTTCCGATTGAGACTACATAAGAGAGCTTTAAATTTCCGACGTTTCTCAGTCATTCAAAGCTGCAAAATTGGGTCAAAGTTTCCTCTCCATAAAGGATAAGTGTTTTTTTTTTTAAATTTCCACAGTTGCTTTAGTTGTCCATAGTTTTTTTTTGTATTTAGATTGTGTAAGACAGTTGTTGGAGCATGACATTTTGGGTAATTTTGGGGAATTGCATAGGAGAAAACCACCCAAAAAGTTAAAAAAGGAGAAGCATGCACAAATTACAGTTAGTTCATATTCAGGAACCAACACGTGCAGGGTGAAATTTAGTTAGTAGTAGTTAGGCCATTTGGTCCATTTTGTAACGGGCTAAGCCCTAGTAGAAATGTATAAATATGTATGGATTTTTGGTAGAAAGTGGTTAGTGGATGAAGGATAAGGAGAGAATTAAGATGTGAGTTAGAGTGATTTGATCAAGTAATGAGATATTGTTGGAACTAGAGATGAAAAGTGAAGGGATAGATGAGAAAAGGAGCCACGTGTGCACTATATGCACAAATGACTAGGGAATTTTTGGTAGAACTAATGTATCTTTTATGAGCTTAGTGCACACCTATTGTAAGGAATGAATATACATGAATAATGTATTAATAAAACCATTGTGGATGTAGCCTAGTTTGGGGTGAACCACCTTAATTCATTATGTTATGATGTATGTTGTGATGTGTTTCTTTTATGTTATGTTTATGGTGCAATTGTAATGCATGTATGGTTAATATGAATATGTTATATGATGGTTTTGTGCATGTGTTGAATGGTTAAGTAAGATGAATTTGTTATATATTATGATGTTTTTATGATTTCATGCACAAGGTATGTGTTACACATTAAAATTACTCACTTCAATGATCACCCATTGTCGTCATTACTAGTGTCGCAAGTGTCGTATTTTTGGTTGCAAGTGTCGCAAGTTTCACAAACATCAGACTGTCATCTTGCTTATGTCGTGTCTCTAACGACATCATAAGGATACTTAAGACACCTTCAAAGACTATTTTAAGAAGGAGAAATCATCTGATGAGGAGTACAAAGAATTTTCCATGAATAAAACCACTTAAAAATTATTTTTGGAAGGAAACACCCCCCTACCCACTATCAGGGAGTGCGAATGCTCCCTAGCCTTCTTTGGGGGAGTGTTGTAGCACCTTGTACATCCTTCTGGGGGAGTGCTAGGATTTTCTGAAGGAATTTTGGGTAGCTCTCCCCTACCTACTGTTAGGGAGCGCCATTTCTCCCTAACCCTCTTTGGGGGAGCATTGCAATGCTCTGTGTGCCCTTTTGGGGGAGTGTTGGCCTGTTTAAGGGAATCTTTGACTGTTGAGAAAATCAAGGGAATATCCCCCTTATCTTGGAATCGAATACTGAGGCTAAGGCTAGATCTTATGTAGGATCCACAAGTGATGGAGAAAGATCCTCAACCTATCACAAGAATCTCTAAGGTGGTTGGGCCTCTCCAAGCTTATATAAGGAGGTATTCTCATGGTGAAAGGGGAGATAGAGAAATTGAGAAGCACCTAGCTTATGATCTCATAAGGAAGGGGAGACATTGTAAGGAATCAAACTTATGATCTCATAAGGAAGGGGAGACATTGTAAGGAATCAAACTTATGATCTCATAAGGGAGATATCATTGAAGCATCATCATTCTGTGTGTGTATTATTTGAGTAAGGGTCTAGACAAAGAGATCTTTGTGAAGCTACTGCACCTACATATATGGCTGTAAGAATTTCACTTTGTTTTCATTAATATAAATCTACGCTTGGCCTGTTTCATTTAAAGTTTGTGTATGTTTCATAAACCTTTTTCTGTTATAGATACATTATGAAGCTAATCATGGTAGAGTAGGAAGTATGTCTCATTGTTGTTTCTCATTGTATTGTAGGACCTTTTGAAGAGCTTGGAGATCAAGATTAGCCTGGATCGAGAAAGGACAAACATCGGTAAAGTTATTTACCCTTCTTTATTCTTCTTCTTTGAATATTTTAACTTCATGAAAAGGAATGATAGTGTCCACATTAGGAATTTTATGTCTTGGTCATAGGGGTCTAGTATCCAAGAGGAAATCCACTTGTCCACAGGGGGATTCTCCTGTAACAGAAATTGGCAACTTCGCTGGGGAGGAACTTTGATTTTTGATTTCTTTCCTCGATCTTGTTTTAGCCTTTTCTCATCTTTGACCTTTTTCATACCATGTCTATGATTCTTATAAATGTGTTGATTGGCTCTGTACCTCATCTCATACACTTTGAATTTCTGAGTTTGCTTGAATTTTTGGATTTCTGGGCATTTTTCTGAATTTTTAGTGGCCAACGCCCCCTATCGCTTCTACCAGAGCATTGGCACTCCCTACCAATCTTACACAGAGTGTTGCAACACTATGGTGCCTTTAACACTAGAGCGCTACCCCTTTTCTGTTAAAATCTTGTAGGAGCTTAATCTCTGAATTCATTTTCTTGTTGTTTGCACTTAATAAGAGTCCTTACAACCTCAATACATCTTTGTCTTGGCCTTCAACACTTTTTTTCCTAAGAATTGATCACCTTTTGTTTGGATTTTTCACATTTTTCCCTCACCTTGAAGTCACTCTTTGTCTTTGACGATTTAGAGTCAACTTACTATTTTCTTCTCATTTATTTGACTGAGTTAAATCTTTTGTAAGGAAACTTAGAGATATATGCATTGTTCCATTTGATATTTGAGGTTATTTTCCCAATAAATTCTTGGTTGTTCATCATCCATTAACCTTCTCCTACCTTCACTAGCAAATTCAACATTTCTCATGCATTTTGGGTGAGTTTTTGCATGGTTTTTGGCTCTTTTTCTGAGTTTCTGGGAGGAACAGCGCCCTCCTGCAGGCCATACCAGAGCACCAGCACTCCTCTACAGTGTTTTAGCAGCATTGAAACACTCTATCCACCCTTATGGGTGAGCTTTAGTCTCTTTTTGAGAGTTTTTGCCTTCCTCTATTCAGTCTTTTGCAACCTTTTTTGCAGAGATATTTACCTAGAGCCTGTGGATGGTTTATGAAGTTGTTTGGATTTGTTTTTTATGGTTTTTGATGCTTATCACTCCCTCTTGTCTTTCTTGGAGCTTGAAACCTTTTTCAGAAATTGAAATTGCCTTTTCTAGCTACTTTTTGTTAGGAAAGTTTTGAGTGATTTTTCTTTTTCCCTATCTTTTCTTGGATTCTTCTCTACATTTTATTTCTGGTCCTTGAATGCTTGATTGGTTGTAGAATACTTGACGGTGTTATTTATTTTTAGAACAAGTTTCTACTTGTTTTCTTTTAGTTCTCATTTCTTTGAGTGCATGCTTTGTTTGAAACCTTTTGCTTTGTGTCCTTTGCATCTGCATATGACTCTTTCTCTTCATTAAAAGTAGTGGAGAATTGAAGGTCTTGTATTTACTTTCCGTATACATCATAATAAAAAAAAAAGACAAATGCATTCTTGCTTTTGGGTAGTGAAACTAGCTTGCATTTGAAGTAGAGGAATTGCATGTTTTTTGGCATTTTGGGACAATGTACATCTGTAATGATGAATGTTTTCTCCTTCTCATAGTATACATTTCATAGAAATGAAAATATTGTATATTCATCTCTTTTCATAACTTTTGAGTCGGTAAAAACACCATATTGTCCACACCATTTTCCTTTTGAGTAACAACAACCTTAAAATTCAAGCGCTAAACTAAAAATTGATTAGACATTTTTACATTTTTTGGTAGAAAACCTACATTAGATTAGTTGTAGGTCTTTGGAATAGGTGTGAAAGATAACTTTCCAAAGATGCAAACAAACATAGGATCTTGTGTTAGGGAGTGGTGAAATCCAATTGCTACATTTTTTCCTAGGAATCCCTTCTCACACAAGGGTCAAACCATTTTTTTTCCCTTCTTACAGAAACGTTGGTCCTCCTTACATCGCTACTTTGAGCCTTCTAGGTCTCACAATTGGGTTACCAGTATGGTTTTTTTCCACTCCGGTGATCTCAAATGAAAGTGCTTCTTATGTAAGCACACCACCCACACATCAACCTCATGTCAACCTTTCTCCTTCTTCATCTGCCAGGTCTCCTTCTGTTTCTCCTTCATCACCTAGTGTCAGCTATAAAGCGAGTAGCCAGGTTGATAAGAAGAAAAAGAAAAAAAAATAGAAGAACAGGAACCAGAAAAGGACCAAGCCTCCAACTACATCAAATGTTGGATCCAAGCAACCAGTTACTGTTAATAGTAATGAGATTTTTTATGAGGTCGACAAGATTACAACGAAGAATCCGAAACCCAAATTCCCTTGCAGTCTTTGTAAGGGTGATCACTTTATGATGGATTGCCCTGGTATTCCCAAAGTCCTAGAAATGTGGTACTCCACATCATTGTCCTTTGTTGGACATGTTGGTGACACCCCATCAACTAGTGACATTAAGGCTGGTAAGAAGAAGACAACTGTCAAATTTCCTTGCATGTTATGCAAGGTCATCATTACTCTCACCTTTGTCCTCGAATGGATGAGGCTTCTTCTCTTTTGGAAAATCTTCAAGTTCCAACTGGTTATCGCAAGATTTCCCCCAACCCATCGTTAGTTGATAGAATGGTCAATATGGTTCCATCCTCAATCAGTTCAGTTGATTAGGTGGTCAATCTAGTTTCATCCTCGGTTGAACCACTATCCAAAGTAGTTGATCCAGTTTCGTCATCGATCAGCCCCACTTTTCATCTGAAAAGTGAAACCCAAGTGACTAATCAAGTCCCATCATTGGTCAGTCCCACCCTTCATCTAAAGAGTGCTAACATGGTAAATCCCACTCCTCCTCTGATGAGTGCCAAAGTGGTTTCTCTGGTCCCTTCATTGGTCAGTTTGGTTGACCATGTTGTCAATTTGGTCACGTCATTAGTTGCACCAGTTGACAAAGTGGTTGATCTGATCCCATCTTTGTTTAATCCCACTCTCCTGTTAGAGAATGCAACCCCATTGGTCGATTCGTTTCCACCCATCAACCCCATTATCCCCTTGGACAATGAAACCCAAGTGGTCAATTTGATGTCGGTATCAATCGATCCTACTCTCCCACTAGAGAGTAAACCTAATTCTACCCACGTTTTTCTCATTGACATAAAATATACCATGTTGGGGGGCATTCCTCCTTTTCCTAGGAAACCCCCTCCAAGTAATGAGGCCATCCCTTTTTATTGGGGTGTGCTAACTGGACCTCGACTTCCCCCTCACATTCCTTTCAATATTAGAGTACAGGTTTGTGGTCGGGACGTTCCTCATGCGTTGATAGATGAAGGTTCATCCGTTAGTATTTTTCCCTCTATTGCTTGGAAATCTTTGGGTTATCCTCAGCCTATGACGGCTACCCAGACTTTGTTCACTTTTAACAGAAGAACTAGTCACGCTTTAGGGATCCTTATCCAGTTTCCTGTAACTTTGGGAGGGAATATTGTCTTTATATATGTTATGGTAGTCCAAGACCCCTTGGATTTCGATTTACTCCTTGGGTGAGATTATGTCTATGCCATGAAAGCTATTGTGTCCACCTTTGTTTGTGTGATATATTTTTCGCAAGATGGAAGAATGGTGACTATTGATCAACTTTCATTTGTTGGCCCTGACTTGACCATCAACCCAATGACCTCCCTAAACAGTTCTTATATGCAGTTGGTATCACCATTTCCACAAGTCAATTATGTGGCGTTGTCTCCCATGAATTCAACTTCCAATGAATTAGATCTGGTAGTTGACATGATGATCTCTTCGGTGGGGCTATTGGAGCCCAATCTCCCTACCCCTGATGCAACCCTCGACATGTGTTCCTTCTAGAGAATTCTTCTTCCATCTAGTGAATATCTCTTGGAATCCATGACCGAGTTTCGTCCCTTGACATGGTGTCCTTCTAGAGGCTTATCCTCTTGGAATCCATGATCAAGAATAGTCCATGAGCATATTTTATCTTCTTTGTGGCAAGCTTGTTAAAAAATGAAACAAAAGCTACGAGCATAGTTTTCCTCTCTCTGGAAAGCTTGTTAAAAAATGAAACAAAGGACATGAGCATGGTTTCTCTTCTCTATGGAAAGCTCGTTAAAAAATGAAATAGAGGCCTTGAGCATAGTTTTCCTCTCTGTATCAAGATCGTTAAAAAATGAAAAAAAAATCTGGGGATTGAACTAGGAGCCTTGAGCATAGTTTTTTTTTTCCTGTGTCAAGATCGTTAAAAAATGAAACATTCACCTCTCCTGCCAGGTTGAATCTTTCACCAGATCCTCATAGATGTCGATTTGAGTATTTCATTAAGTATCGTGTTTGAGCCTTCATTTCATCAACCCTTATCCGTTTTCTCCATATAATACAGAAATTGGTGACAACCTCAAAGTCGTTGAACAAATTGAAGCTTGGGGGGCATGTCTCCATCCTTTGATGATCATTCTGGAGTTAAGCCACTTGCTTTCGAGCTGGGGGTAGAGTATCAAGATTAGTATTTGTTCTATATCACACTCGTAAATACATGAGAATGTAACCGAGTATACTTTTATCACTTTTTTGGACTCGTAAAGGTTATACGAAAAATGAACCCCTTGGATTCGTCTTTAATCTCTTTTCAGACTCTCTAAACATGAAAATATTGACGAGTGATCTTGCCTCCTTTCAAACTCATTAAAAGGTTTGAAACGGCATCTTTCGAGTGGTATTTTATCGCTTTTTTGGCCTCGAGAGACTAAAATTACGAAAAAGGACAACTCTGGAGTCGTCTTTAAGTTCTTTTCAGACTCTCTAAACATGAAAAATCACCGAGTTTACCTTCTCTAGACTTGTTAAATGATCATACATTGAAGGGACCATATGGGACCGAACCCTTACTTATTCCAATTCGTTAAATAAAGGAAGAGGAACTTACCGAAGGTAAATTATATCAAGCATGTGTTACCCTCCTTAAGATCATTAAATCAAAAAGAGGTACTCGTCTATCTGGATGGGGGAAGAATTGAAGGAATCAAGCCAATAAGATCTTGAGAACTTTACCAGTAACTCTTACGGTCGCCCTTGAACATGACACTTTGTCTTTCCATGCATTTTAAATCCATTGAACCTCTACACTGAACCAATCCTATGAATTTTCTTACTCCTTTGGGTCACTCGACGAAAGTCACAGTATCCATTGCATCATCATGTTTTGGTCCATGTCATGTTTCTGCTATTGTGCCTAAGTGTTCAAGGGAAGTATCTGCCTCGAGAGCCAACCATCACAAATTCCCTGTTTCAATACCTGTGTCAGTCCATGTTCATTTGATCCACCAATTTACATCTTTGTGTCTGTTTCATGTTGTTTATGGGGGATACATCAAGGGCCTCCTTCAACGAGTCTATTCATATCAACTTCAACACATTATCCAGGAACTTGACTTAGAAACCAATTAGTACCTTGGGACCTGCATGCCTCAATGGCAGGCCTCCTCACTTCCGATAGTGGGTTTACATCATTGACCCCTGATCAGATGATTCCATGGATGTTCGACTTCAAATCATTTGTTCACATTCACTGGAATGTAATAGGGTACCTTGGGAATCATTGACATCAATGGTGATTTCCCTTGCGCTTGTTAACATTTTACCTCATAGATCGGTAACCAAGTAGTTTCTGCCATGCTTGACATCAGAACATCTATCCACATGGTTAGACTTGTACCGCATCAGGATCAGTAAGAAGACCTTGGGTTGAGTGATCGCTTTGATATAGACTTTTCCCAGGTTGTGACGAAGTTTCTTTTGAACATTGACACATACACTGTTACATAGATCCACTTTGTATTGGTTTGTGGCTATGTCTTGTCGTCGCATAGATCCACTATGTATTCTTTGTGGATACAATCAATCCAGGTTATAGGATTATAGATCCACATTGTATCTTTAGTGGATATACCATTTTTTCAATATAATTATGGATCTGGAGTGTATTTTATGACGGCCATACCTTGAAAGTATTTATCACTCAAGCAGAGGTATGCCTTCCTTAGGTTTGAAACATGTCATAATATTTTTTTGATGGTTGTGTGCAGCTTCTATCATGTTCTTTGAGTCCATACCCTTGCTTGAAAAAGTATACAAAGTACTTCAGTCATCAGTTATCATATTTCAACTTCACACATTGGGGGGAAATATGTTACACATCAAAATTACTCACTTTAATGATGACCCATTGTCATAATTACTAGTGTCGCAAGTGTCAAAAACATCATACTGTCATCTTACCTATGTCCTGTCTCTAACAACATCATAAGGACACTTAAGACACCTTCAAAGACTGGTATAAGAAGGAGAAATCATTTGATGAGGAGTGAAAAGCATTTTCCATGAAGAAAACCACTTCAAAATGATTTTGGGAAGGCAACGCCCCTATACCCACTGTCAGGGAGTGTCAACTCTCCCTATCCTTCTTTGGGGGATTGTTGCAGCACCCTATACACCCTTCTGGGGTAGCGCTAGGATTTTCTGAAGGAATTTTGGGTAGCGCTCCCCTACCTACTGTCAGGGAGTGCCAAGACTCCCTAACCCTCTTTGGGGGAGCATTGCAATGCTCTGTGTGCCCTTTTGGGGGAGCCTTGGCTTGTTTAAGGGAATCTTTGACGATTGAGAAAATCAGGGGAAGATCCCCCTTATCTTGGAAATCAATTGGATTTGAATACTGAAGTCAAGGATAGATCTTAGGGAGGATCCACAACTAATGTAGAAATATCCTCAACCTATCCCAATAATCTCTAAGGTGGTTGGCCCTCTCAAAGCTTATATAAGGAGGCCTTCTCATGGTGAAAGGGGAGATAGAAAAATTTAGAAGCACCTAACTTATGATCGCATAAGGAATGGGATACATTGTAAGGAATCAAACTTATGATCTCATAAGGGAGATATCATTGAGGCATCATCATTATGTGTGTGGATTATTTGAGAAAGGGTCTGTACAAAGAGATCTTGATGAAGCTGTTGCACCTACATCTATGTCTGTAAGCATTTCACTTTGTTTTCATTAATACAAATCTATGCTTGGCCTATTTCCTTTAATTTTTGTGTACGTTTCATAAACTTGTTTCTGTTGTAGATCCATTATGAAGCTAATCATGGTAGTGTAGGAAGTATGTCTCGTTGTTGTGCTCATTGTATTGCAGGACCTTTTGAAGAACTTGGAGATCAAGATCAACCTGGATTGAGCAAGGACAAACATTGGAAAAGGTATTTACCCTTCTTTCTTTTTCTTCTTTGAATAATTTAGATTCATTAAAAGGAATGTCAATTTCCACATTAGAACTTTTCTTTCTTGCTCATAGGGGTCTAGTATCCAAGAGGAAATCCACTTGTCTGCAGGGGAATTCTTTTGTAACAGTATGAGTTTTAAGTAAGAATGAATGTTAGAACGATCCCCATTCCCTTCATGACTATGGAATCTTGGTTCCTGCAATCCCCATAGGTACCTCGGGTGAGACTTCACATGCTTGTGGGTGATGCTGAAAGGGATAGTATCCTAGGATTGGTTGGTGAATTAATGTTGAGCCCTGGGTCTTCCCACTGCATTCCAACAAATGGTTCTATTTTGGGGACTAGGATATGCTCATAAGGGAGATCTGGAGGCTTACTAGGGAGGATATTGGACAATGGTTGGATGAGAAGGAGGTCAATATTGTTTTAGATCAAAATAAGAATCCACAGATCAACGAATATAAATAGTTACAAAGGTATGTGTTTACAAATTTGCATGAATTTTTCTTCGCTAAGTTTTTGAATATTTTAGTAGAGTGGATCTAGATATTAATTAAATAAATCGAGAGATTTCATATTTTTATTCCAAGAAATTGGACACCTAAGTTAATTAGGAAAATCAATACTATAAGCAATCAGGTATCATGTACAATATATTACTGGCTGGAAAGTGTGTTGGGAGGTTACATTACTGAATTTTCCATAGATTGTACTCAGTCATACAACATTGCTACAACAAAATTCTTTAAGAGACTTTGTGAAAGATACCTAAAGTCACTATCTACTTGCATTAAGATTTTGTTGTGAAAAAAATAAGTTATGAAAATCGAATATGATTTCTAAGTGCCTTTACGCCCATAAGGGGACTAGGGATTGACCACATGATGGTCTGAGCATAAGGAGGGATGAAAAGAAGGACTAAGGAACATATGGATAAGGATGATGAGAGAAGAAGATTTTGCAATGAATGAAGAGATTGGAGTATTATGTAGTGGAAAGATATTTAGACTGAATAAAAAGAGGATTGTAGTTGAGAAAGAGGGTAATCATAGTGAGAACGAATAAAGAGAAACTCGTATGATACTCCATATTGAAGGAAATATGCTCACAGAAAAAAATTTCTTTTGGCTCATTTCAGTAGGAAAATATCCCTCTCAGATCATAATCTATGTCGAGCCCACGACATTGTGTGCATCACCAACAAATGAATTAAGATTAGAAGCTTTGTCAATTATAGTTAGTGAAGGAAGTAAATATAGTAGAAAAAGTATTCAAAGTAGTGGGAGTAGTACACCAAGTTGGAACCAATTAGTGTTATCAGGAAATAATATCGTGCATAACATGATGGTAGAAGTAGATCCTACTTTAAGAATGCATTTCTTCCATGGATCGATGACAGAGAATCCAGAATAAAGTTTGTTCATTAGTGATACAATATGGACTGTGAAGAACGTCCAATATGATGATGCAAATATTGTGCAGTTGGAAACAACATTTAGAGATCACACATTATTATGGTACATGAAATATCAGACTACGACACCTGTGGGACAAACTAGAACTTTGGTAGAGGTAAGTCAATATCTATTGAAAGAGTTCCATAAACCCAAATCCCAGTTGCAGTGCACAACAGTGTTGAATGAGATCAAGTAGATAGTGAATGAATTAGTGTGAGACTACGACTCAATATTTAAGATACATAAGGATCGGTTGACATTCCAAAATCCATATGAACAACACAAAGAGTGGTTAATTATAGGATTGATGCCACATATATGGTTCCCTTTGACACAACAGAATATTTTGTCATAGTCAGAAGACTTACAAAATTCTATGAAGTTAGAAGTGTCCCCGATAAGAGAAAATGACATGACGATGGCTCAAGTGAGCTCAGAGTTAGTAGCACTGACTATTCAGTTGCAGGATCTTGTGAATGGTAGAGAAAAGCATGAGGAGGTATGGTGCACCACATGAAGAATATAAGTTCACCATAAGAATGAATGTCCAACTTTTCAATATTATTTGAGTACAGGAGCTCCAAATATACTAAGGTTATGGTGCAAGATTTGAAAAATGATGTGTCACCACCCTCATAATTTCGCGTTGATGCAGAAGTACCAAATTACTACGATAAATCTAGTTTGTAACTTTTGCAATTCTGTCAGACATAAAGAGAAATATTGTCATGCATTTGATTTGAGGAGAGAATGCATTGTTGATGCATATAGAGTCTAGGGAGAAGAATCTGAAGGAGGAGTGCCATAGTATAATACTACAAGAGGTTATAAGCAAGAAGGAATATGAGGGTTCAAAGGCCGAGGAAGAGGAGGATTCAATATAGGTATAGGACCTATTATATTTTGTAATTGCAATCAACCCAAACACTTAGGGAAAGACTTCCTAAATCCCTTCATGACATGTACATATTGAAGACAATTGGGCCGTGTGATGGAGGATTGTCCAAATTTGATCACAAAATGGAAAGAAAAGAGGAATAAAAATGTATATATGATAGCAATTGAGGTGTGTGATGAAGAAAATAATATAGTATCATTTATGCATGAAGGATATGGAACTGAAACTGATGTGATGGATCAAGGAAATAAGATCCACTAGTGGGTAAGAAAAGGAATAAATCCTCAACCATTGTTTGACCATAAAAAGGATAAAGAGACATATATGAAAGAAAGGAAGGAAGTGACATGAGTAGAGTGGATAGCCTCAACTTGTACCACACCACCTTTGTATGATATACCACCAGTATATGATATGTCACCAGTCTACGACAATTTAGAAAGGCAATTTGACAAGGTAAGAACTTTGAATAGTTTTATGAAAAGTTGTTTAGAGTTAATGAAAGATTATTCTACTTTGAGTATGTTGTGTGGGATGATTGATCATTGCATGCAATATAAATAGATACATGTCACACATATAGAAGTTAATCAGGTGCACAGTAAGAGAGAAAAAATAGGTAGTTTCAACTCAATGTGCAGATAGGAAACTACAACATGGACAATATTATTTTGTCTCTAAGATCTAATTTGAATGTCATCCCAAGGAATACTTGGAAGATGTTGGGCCAACCAAAATTGATTTGGTCACCGATTCATTTGAGATTAGAAAACCAACATAATATCATCCCAATTGGAATTTTGGCAAGGGCAAGTGTTAGCACTAATAAAGTACAGAACATGGCCGATTTTGAAGTGATTGAGATAGTATATAGAAGCTCCCCTTACCCAACACTCATTGGACTTGATTGGGCCTTAGAAAACTAGAATATAATTTATCTGAAGAAGATGCATATGATATTTGAAGTAGAAATCTTAAATGTTACTGCGTTGTTGGATGATACTGAAGGAAGAAGGTATGTAGAACCAGTAAAAGGAAAAGATCTTGTCAACCTATATAACATTACTGTGTGGATGGAAAATTATGTGAACCCTACAACTGATGATTTAATTATCTCAAGGATTATTAGTTCATGTGTGTCAAATTCATAAGAATCTTTTGAAAATTGGTAGCAAAGATTGCATGAAGTGTCCACAAAGAAATGTTCTTGAATTACCCACGTGTTGTGATTGATTGGAATTGAGGTATATGATCCTCCAAGGTATGATGGAATAAATGAGGTAGTGTATTTTATAAGAGAATTTGAATTACAAATATTATATCAGAAAAAATTATTAGCATTGGATGTTGCGGTGAAAGAGAACCCGAAAATATGGTGGGTTGCTCATAAATATGGAATAAGAGATTGGAAGAAGTATTAAATACTATTAAAAGTCAGGTTCAGGACAAAGAATGAAGATTATAAGCAGAAGTATACAGGATTGAATTTTCTGATGGAGCCTATTACATAGTGTATTTTGACATGGAAGAAATTATCCAAGAAATAATGGACACATCTGTTTGTACACACCTTGGACACAATCCTAAAGAATTGGTACTTGGAATTGGAAGTGAGCAGAGAAAGTGAAAATTGAGAATAATTAACGCTGAGTTTCAAGGTAAATTTTAGTTTTGAAAATGATTCTACTTTAATTGACTCGTCTTTGCAGGTCATCAAGAACAAGATTTTTTCAACAGAAAACCCAGTAGAAATAACACCTATATGTAGAACACATAGGTATTCTATGGAACTAGGAGAAGTTTTGCATTGTTATAATGTTGTTGAAGAAGACCAAGAGAAAGACGAAGATCCCATGAATATGCAAATAAAATAAACTAAAGGAGATCGCGTAGTAGAAGGACCACAACTTGAATCTGATGTGTATGCAAATCCATTGAGAATGTGCAAAGTAAATATTTGTATAGAAGATAATCCCAAGTTTGGGAACATGGGAGACTATTGGAATGTTGAGACCATGGAGAAGATAATGGACTTAATATGTGAATATCATGATATGTTTCCAACTACGTTTTCATAGATGAAAGGGATTGTTGGGGAGTTAGGAGAGATGAAGATTCCCTTGAAACCATATGCAAATCTAGTGAAGCAGAGGCCATACAGAATGAACCTATTGTATAATAATAAGGTGAAAGTGGAGATAGATAGGATGTTGGAATCTAGAAATATTGAACCTGTCATAGAATCAAAGTGGATTAGTCCAATGGTGGTTCAAGATAAGAAGACACGAGGGATCAAAATTTGTGTAGATATGAGGATGTTAAATGATGCATGCTTACATGACCGATCTCCTATGTTGTTTACAGATGAATTGATGTAGAATGTAGGAGGGCATGAAGTGTATTCATTCACAGATGGATTTTTAGGATATCATCAGATCAAGATTATGCAAGAAGATGGACATTAGACTACATTTACGATAGAATGGGGGTGTTACCACTACATAGTAATTCCTTTTGGATTAAAGAATGCACCAATAATATTCTCTAGAGTGCGTGTAGCAGCATTTAAATAATTCATCCACTACTACATATGGGTGGATTATTCCACGAAAGTTTTCCACGTTTCCATTATTTTCATTTTTTTTAAATTGGGCAGGATTTTTGTTGCTATTGCCACGAAAGTTCGTTGCTATAGTGATGAGTATTTCCTACCTCAAAAAACATCTACTAACACACGTGGCTTGCAATGACTAGTTGACCTTTTAGGGGTCAACTCAAGCATTTTCGTCGCTATATTGACAATAGTCGATCTATATATACCTGACTTTAAGAGACTTTGCAACACATTTGTTATATTTGCGACACTGTTCATGGATTTTGTTTGGGATGTTTATTTTTTCCATCACCCATCGGTTGAACAAATCCAATTCTCAATCTACATAGCTCAGATTTTGAACTTGCAAGGTTAGTATGTTTTTTTATTTATGTACTCATTTAACTTGTAAATTTTTGTTCAAATGAAATTTCATGTAGCTTGTTTTTTCCTTGATAATATATTATATGTGCGGTACCATATTTCAAAATATTTATGTCATTGGTTTTTGTATCTAGTTAGTATTTTCTATGGAAATTCATGTGAAATGTCAAGAAAAATATTTTCTGAAGAAGTATTTTAAGAAGAGGGAAAATTACTCCATCAATAAGTCAATTCAAACATTAAAAATAGATGTCATTATCAATCTAGATTAATTTGATCCTACAATTCCTTATGTGAATTTAATCCTTATTACAAAACCACCAACTCATAACAAATTTACCAGTTGGACTAATGTTTGAAATAGAAAGTGGAAAAAAAATCCTCTTAGGTCTAATCATATCCCTTAGCGACTTTGTTATCTCTCTAACTTTTGTGTTTCTATGATGTTGTTACTATATATATTAATGTCATATTTTTAGTCTAGTATTATGTTAGGTTAGTCATACAACATTGTATTCTTATGTGATGTTGTTTCTCTCAATGTTTTATAATCACACGCAATTCTAGATGTAGTGATTAACTCTAGTTTGTAGTTGATGTAACTTTTTTATACACTATTAATAAGGAGTAGCTAAAATATAACAACTTCATGATGAAATCTATGATAACATGATGAAATCTACTAGTTAGACAATGAAAAATGAGAACATGCCAAAGTGTCTTAGAAAATAAAATCGTGACCATTGTATGTAGCTGCAAATCAACACGTCATAATTTAAACCAACCAAACCCAATTGTGGATGACAAGTGGATGGCATTCTTTTTTTAGTGGTGAATTTCAAAGATTGACATTTTCTCTACAAAACAACTTAGAGGCTAGTGTATGGTGTCGAGTGATTCAAGTTTGAGAAATTTTGACCACTTTCGTTAAATGGTGTGTAATTATTTTCCATAGTGTTTCAGTACACACTACTCTAAAGTACAAATTGAAGCATATCTATCTTAATAGTTAATCGATAATAAATAAATAAAACATGTCAAAATGTCTTAGAAGAAATAATTGTGAGGATTGTAGGTCACTGTAAATAAACATATCATAATCAAAAGGAGTAGCTAAAATATAAAAAATTGACAACTTGCTCCTTGGTATGGTGTAGGTAAGACAACTACTTGTCAGTACAAGGATTTGTCACTATGAACAAAAATGACAGGAAGCTTGCTCAGTTAAGAGAGGCATTAGAGGCGAGGGGCAATGGAAAATGTTATTGCCCTTGCTATGATTGTAGGGGATTGCAAAGAAAAATACTTTTAATAACAACAGTTGCAGGACATTGTAGGGAGAAGAGGCACACTGAAGGGGGTTATCAAAATCGTCCCTTGGTAAGAGGATTCAATATTTAATGTATTCTCTATAATAGTCATCATGTCATGAATTTTAGTAATATTTCCTATCGATTTTTTTATATTTTCTATACACACTAACTTTTCTACATTGTTTTTAAATATATAGATGATGCACCTGAAATGTCGACCTCCAGAGAGTTATTTTCCAAGTACTAGAAGAAATACTCCTTTACAAGGTGATGAACCTCGAGATCAGAATATTGAAGTTGTTGATCAAGTTATTAATGATGATATGGATGGAGATAACGTTGGTTATTCAAATCAGGAAGATGAGATACATATATTGATCCAAGACGCATTTGCTCCAATGGATGAGGACAACCAGGATGATAGCCATGATGTTGATCTTCTACTCGAGAAGCCACATCAACCTCTTTATGAAGGCTCAACAAAATATATTCTATCTTCTATATTGTTGTTTNAACTTGAAGGTTTTGAATGGTTTATCAAACACATGCCTCACAAAGATACTAAGGTATTTAATTTGTTAATTATTTATGCATGCATGTTCACAAATACTTAAAAGGTTCAATTTTTTTCTTATATTACTATTGTTTTCTAATTTGTAAATTAGTATGGATGTTATATTGATGATTAATATTGTTCACATTGACTTATTGTTTTGAATTTTGTACATTGTTAGGTGAATTTTTATTACTGACATCAAATATTTTTCCACGCACATATCGAGAAATATCTATGTTTATGAAAGAAATTGGAATGGAGTATAAGGCTATTGATGCATGTCCTAATGTTCATATCATATACTATGGGAAATATGCATTAGAAAATGAATTCCCACAATGTCAAATAAGTAGATATCGAACTTATAAAGCGTCAAAGAAGGGGCCTCACAAAGTTCTTCATTATATTATGATAATTCCACGTTTCCAGCAGTTATTTAGGTGCCAACGTATATTGCAGTTTATGGATTTACATGCAAAGAACAAAATTTGAGATGATATTCTTCGAATGCCTACAAATGGTTCTGCATTGAAGTACATCGAAGAAAAGTGGACAATTTTTAAAGAAGAACCTCACAATGTTAGACTTTCATTGGAAGATGATGGTGTCAATCCATTTGGAGAGCTTATTTCTACGTACTCAGTGTGGCTTGATTTTGTTATGAACAATAACCTTCCTCCTTGGATGTCGATCAAGAGAGAGCACACAATGTTGGCAATGATTGTTCTAGGTATTTAATTATATTTTATTTGCTTTAAAGTATGACAAAATGTTTCATTTGTTTGTTTCGTGCATGGTAATTATTTCTTTTATATATAATGACATATAGATAAGTATAATTAATCACGTAGTATGTTAAACCAATTAGGTAAGTACTAGGTTAAATATATGAACATATATATTGAGCCTCTTATTGATTATTTTTTGAATTTATGGGTTGGCGTCACTATGTATGACATCTCTAGACCAATAGGGCAAAAACTATTTCAATTCCATGGAATACTATCATGGACAATTCATGATGCTCCCAAGTTAACACATTTTTGTGGTATATTGTTACTTTCTTTTGTAATTTAATATTATATATATTTATTGAAAATATCATTGATTATTTTAAATTGTAACTCTATTTCGCTACATTAATTCATATATATTGTAGGTATTCAAACAAAGAGTAAATTTGCATGCCCAATTTGTGGTCCCAGGATACAATTTCATCGTTCAAGGAGTCTAAGAAAGGAATTTCTTGATGAGTATAGGCACTTTCTGCCTAAGAACCATAGTTATCGAACTACATACAAAGAAAAATTAAATGGTAAATAAGAGAATGGGAAAAAAACACGAAGAATGAAACCTCGCCTATGGAAGTTGGAATATATTAGAAATCGTCAAGGTATGCAAATTATTTATGTATGACATATTATATAAATCTTTGGTTAATTTAATTAGTATTAATTTCATTTTGTTTGATTAGTTAGTGTTAATTTCAATTTGTTGATGTTTCATGAATGTCGTTAAGGAACGAATGGGATTCCACGAAGAATGAAAAGTTACCCGATGCAATTCAGTAGGTTTCCATACTACGAGCACCTACAAATAGTTCATCTATTTGATACAGTGCATATTGAGAAGAACATAACAAAATTGTTATGGCGAATATTAGATGGAAGGACTGACAAAGAGAGAATTAGAAAGATTTGCTGTGACATCAAAGAAGATAATCATGCATTTCAAAGTGTTATTATTAATTCTAATGGTGATGGTTGTGAACATAATACTAGTCTTCCTTGGTTATTGACGGAGTAATATGATTCGAATTATTTTCGACACGAAATGAGAGCGGAGATATAATAAAGAAATGCATAGAGATATCACGTATATCCAATAATATAACATAAATATATTAGAGATGAAACCATAAACACAAAGATACAATAATACATGATTTCTATTAATGAAAGAAATGTACAGAGACTGTAAAAATACAAAGTGAAAGACTTGCTAGAATGGTGGCAATTTATCTCTGAGAAGAGATGTGACGACTACTCGCATTCACAAGAAGATGATTACAATGAGGTTCTCAAGGCCGTTTTACAATAAACAGGAATGAAAAAAACCTTAGACATCCAAAAACCTAACTCTAGGAGATGAAGCACCAAAAGTCATGTGGGCCCCGTTTGGGTAAGTTAGTACATCAACTTCCCAGGGTCGTAACTTTTGCATACGATCTCCGTTTTAGGCGTATGATAGCTTGTCGGAAAGGTATCGTCAAGGAGATTCATTTTGGGGGATAAATTATGCCTTTGGATATCATTGAGAACATTTATCTATAAAAACCTTCATTTAGGCCCTCAAAATGGCCCCAAAAGTTAAAACCTACTAAAAATAGTAAATTGCCAAAATTGCCAGAAAATTGTTTTGAGCTAGTTGGAAGAGGTGGGTGGCCATTGATATCCACCTGGAGCACAATAGAGAAATATTTTAAAAGAGGTCATTCAAAAAATTAGGTTTCTGACAGGGTTTTCATCAAACATACAAAATATCTTAACAAAAAAAGGTGATTTTGGTGGGGTTAAAACACATGACTGGCATACATTCATTAAGGTAATTAGTAGGTTATAATATATTTCCTTATTGGTACTCATTTTTTGGAAACAAATAATAATTATTTATTTTTTATTACAGTATGTTCTACCGTTATCTCTCCCAGATGACTTTGAAAACAACATAAAACAAATTATTTATGTACTTGGCAAATACTTGAGGTAACTAATGTTTTATAAGGAAAATGTACTTCTTATGTGATTTGTAGTGGAACTTATTGACATATTACGTTTTATATACAAATTTATGTATGCCTTGATATTCTTTTATTGCATCGACATTTGTAGGTGGATTTCATCAAAAGAAATCCATAAAGAAGATATAAGGTATTGGAAGAGAGAAATTCACCGACTAATGTGTCAAATGAAACAATATCTACCTCTAGCATTTTTCAATGCAAAAGAACACTACCTCATACACCAACTTGAGGAGATTGAATTATGTGGACTAGTACACACAAGGTCGATGTGGATAGTGGAGAGGAAGTTGAAGTCATTGAAGGATTTCATTAGACAAAGATCACGTCCGGAGGGTTCTATGGTTGAGGGATATATGGTATATCAATGCATGGTGTATATTAGTCAATATCTACCTAAATTAGCAGAAAATATGAATGTGCCTCACATTTGGCATCTCGACTCCATCAAAACATTTGAAGGGGAGGTCCTATTGGGGAAAGGTAAAATGAGGACTGTGAAAGGTAATTATTAGATGTTGACGTAGATTTAACATATTACACATTTATTTTTTGAATTTTGTTTTATCATACTGAATTTTTACATTTTGTATTCCTACATATTGAACTATATTAAATTATTCCTTTATTAACAATATCTAATTAATGATATTAAATTGTTATTTTATCATATAGTTTATCGAGAGTGGGATACTTTACATTTATACATTGCAAACAACTTTGACTAGATGGAGCATTGGATAGAATATACTGAACAATACTTTAGTAGGTTATCATGGGAAGGGGTGAGTAATATGATCAAAACAATGCATCATCATCGAGATCAATTTCTTGATCTTACGTCAACTAGGGAAGTTGATTTAGCCTTTGGTTTAAGAGATAAACAAGAAAGTAAATTGTTTACCCGCATTTTCCTAGTTATTTCCCAATTTTTCATTGTATTTGGTTTGTATAAATTTTGAAATATATATTTACTAAGTCCTATACGAGGTTTATTAATTGGCAATGTATTTTTTACTTTTTTTCCATGTTGCAGTTGAAACATCATAAGGCTATGTGGCGTAATGGTCGTAAATTTCATATTAAAATGTTGGATGATAAGATGAAAAACTCAGATCGTGGGATAACTACAGTGTTTAAGGTCACCAACATTTCCTCTAGAAGTGACAGAAATCTGGAAAAAATTGAGAATAGGTACCATGGGCATTTGGAGGATATAATTGAGTGGGATTTTAATTCCTTTAAAATAGTTTTATTTGAGGTGAAATGGTACAGGCTACAGATGCATGAATGTGATCCTGAAAGAAATGTTATTGAGCATGATAATGGATTTACCATGGTTAATACAAGGGAATTTGAACTGGGTATAGAGCCTTATGTTCTTCCAAGTCAATGTGAGAAAGTATTTTACTCAGAGGTACTTGGTAAAGCAGGTTGGTCATATGTTGTTAGATATGATCCAAGGGGAAGACCAGTAAAGTATAATCATGTAGCCGAGGATGAAGATAATAATGAGGAAGAAGATCATGATTATGCAGATCAGGAGTAGGTGGTTGTAGTCAATGTGTTAGATGAAGAAGTTGAATAAGTTGATCATCCAAATGTAGGAGACGAGGATCTCATTGACGATATCGATAACTATATTAGTGAAAATGACGTTGATTATGATGTTGATTTGAATGAGCCTTTCACCAATATCAATTCTGAACCAGATCCTGATACAGATGTTGAGCTAGATAAAGAAGAAGATGACTGATATTTACTTGTTGAAAAGAAGAGGTATGTGTTTATATCTTTTATATGATCTTGATATGTTTTTATTTTGTGTAATAGATTATATGTTACATGTTATTTATAATTTCAAATTAGGTATGGGGAAATTGAGAGTGGTGTGAGAGGGGGAGGGCATAATTAGAGCTTCCACCTTCACATGGTTGCCCCTATTTAGTAGAGAATGAACTATTCTCAAAACCAAGAGGAGATCTGCACGACTGCACCTAATCATGTACTACTAAGCCAATGAATGACAACCATAATTTAATACTTTTTTGTGTTCGAAAAAAACTTGATCAATCCCAATATTTTGTCAAAGCAACATGTTGTTGCAAAACCTATCCAGAACAAGGCATTAATTTGACAATATAATCCATTGTTCTGGTAATGGCCGACGTGGATACCAGGTTGTTAGGTTTCATTGAAAAATATAAAAAAAACAACATTTATGAGCATTTTCAATGCAAATCCCTCGCAATTATAGATTTTCATTACAGAAATTGGATTTAGCAATTTCAAAAACATCTCATACCAATGATGTAGGTATGTCATCCCAGGGATTTACATTTTTATGTTTATATTTTTGTATAAGCCAATGAATGAAAACCATAATTTAAATTTTTGTCGTGTTTGAAAGAAATATGGTCAATCCCAATCTTTTGTCAAAGAAGCACGTTGTTGCAAAACTTGTCCAGAACAAGCCATTAATTCGACAATATAAGTCATTGTTCTGGTAATAGTCGGCGTGGATGCCAGGCTATTAGGTTTCATCGAAAAATATAAAAAAAACACCCTTTATGAGCATTTTCAATGCAAATCCGTTGAAATTGCATATTTAAATTGCAAAAATCGGATTTAACAATTTCAAAAACATCTCATACCAACGGTGTAGGTATTTCATCCCAGGGATTTACATTTTTATGTTTATATTTTTGTATAAGCCAATGAATGACAACCATAATTTAAATTTTTGTCGTGTTTGAAAAAAATATGATCAATCCCAATCTTTTGTCAAAGAAACACGTTGTTGCAAAACCTGTCAAGAACAAGGCATTAATTCAACAATATAAGCCATTGGTCTGGTAATGGTCGGCGTAGATGCCAGGTTCTTAGGTTTCATTGAAAAATATAAAAAACCACCCTTTATGAGCATTTTCAATGCAAATCCATCGAAATTTCATCTTTTAATTGTAGAAATCGTATTTAGCAATTTCAAAAACATCTCATACCAATGATGTAGGTATTCCATCCCAGGGATTTCATGCGACAAAAAAAATCTGTCAGATTTTCATCTAAAATTGTCTGTTATTCCTCTCCTTTCTGTGGGATTTCTGTCCAAATTTGAAACAATATCTCCATCGAAAATTGCTGGTTTTTCTTTGTGTTGAAACAGTATGCGTCTCCTTTTTTCTTTATTCAACTATGCTTCTTTTGACTTGAATTTGCAGTTTTGAATTTGTGTTATTCAAATCTTTTATTTTTTTTCCTAAAGACTTATAATGAGATGCTACTCATCTTTTGATAAGGAGCCCTTCTTGATTTCTAGCTTCAAGTAGTTCTTCCACCTCTCTGCACATGATTTCGAATCTCTATCGAGGGATTTATTCATTCTGTGTGATACACGATTCCATTCTCATCGCCAGTATCGCTTAACATAGGCATGTAATAGAGAATCTTCTTCAAACCACCACCTTTTCTTCTCCTTCATCTATCCATTTCATGGGGTTCTTCATCCTAATCAACTAAAATTATCATGCAAAATATGACATGGATAGACTGTGTGTATGCCTTGATGATATGGGAGGGTTTCCAGACTCAAACATCACTCTAGTTCAAAAATAATATTGATTTTACTTGATGATATGTAGATTGTTTTTTCATATGGAGCTTCATTCTCATATGTAATCTAGTTCAACAGTAACCTCATGGGAAACAACAACCTGTGAATGGGGCCAATGTTGAAATTCTTTCAAAATGTTTCTATATGTATTGAAATTTTACATGGATAGATTGTCTGCATGCATTAATGATATGGAAGGGTTTATAGACTCAAATATATAGTACTAGATGCAGGAACATGTGTATTGTTAATGAATTTTAAAAGGAACAATGAACAAACATTGTACTAGGTCTAGACATGGGCAATGGTGACCTGTGAATGGGGCCAATGTTGAAATTTTTTCAAACTATTTCTATATGCACTAGAAGTTTACATGTATAAACAATTTTCATGCCTTAATGATATGGGAGGGTTTTTGGACTAAAATTTGACTCACACACCCACTTGTTTCCATCATCAATTCATCATGTAAACCATAAACCCTAATTTTATTTCAAAGTACACAAATTGGTTGACGCAAGTTTTAAGTTCTCATCAGTCTTTCTTCATTTTTCTTTCAGGTTCTACATTGTATATACAATGTATGTGTGTCATAGTTGTGATGAAAAATCCCTCTTTTCATTCATTGTTTAATCAACACTATAAAAATGACTGTGATGAATGGCCCATAAATCCTTAAGGAAATTTCTATGATCTTGTACCTTGTTGTCTAACCCTAGAGCATTCCTTGGACAACCATGAGAACCATACTTCATGTTACAAATTCATTTGAAATGACCATTGTTATATCACATATTGCATGTGTGATTCCATAAACCCCTAGGCATGGACCATAAATCCCTCTTTTTTGTTGATTTCTTAATCAACACTATAAAAATACTCTCTTGCAGTACTACATGTGGGGACTATGTACTTTCGAATGAATTTTACAAGGAAATTGTACTAGGACTAGACACGAGCAACAATGACCTGTGAATGGGGCCAACATTGAAATACTTTCAAACTGTTTCTATATGCACTGAAATTTGACATGGATAGACTATTCACATGCCTTAATTATATGGGAGGGTTTTTGGACTCAAATTTGACTGACACACCCACTTGTTTCCATCATCAATTCATCATGTAAACCATAAACCCTAATTTTATTTCAAAGTACACAAATTGGTTGATGCAAGTTTTAAGTTTTCATCAGTCTTTATTCATTTTTATTTCAGGTTCTACATTGTATATACAATGTATGTGTGTCATATTTGTCATGAAAAATATGTCTTTTCATTCATTGTTTAATCAACACTATAAAAATGACTGTGATGAATGGCCCATGTGTCCCAGAGGAAATTTCTATGATCTTGTACCTTGCTGTTTGACCCTAGATAATTCCTTGGAAAACCAGGAGAACCATATTTCATGTTACAAAATCATTTTAAATGACCATTTTTATATCACATATTGCACGTGTGAATCCATAAATCCGTAGGCATGGACCATAAATCCATCTTTTTCGTTGATTTCTTAATCAACATCATAAAATACTCCCTTGCAATACTAGATTTAGAGACGTGTGTACTGTCGACCAAATTTTACAAGGAAATTGTACTAGGACTAGACATGGGCAACTGTGACCTGTGAATAGGGCCAACGTTGAAATTTTTTCAAACTATTTGTGTATGCACTGAAATTTGACATGGATAGAATATGATCATGCCTTACCGATATGGGAGGGTTTATGGACTCAAATTTGACTCTCACACCCACTTTCTTCCATCATCAATTCATCATGTAAACCATAAACCCTAATTTTATTTCAAAGTACACAAATTGGTTGATGCAAGTTTTAAGTTTTCATCAGTCTTTCTTCATTTTTCTTTCAGGTTCTAGATTGTATATACAATGTATCTGTGTCATAGTTGTTATGAAAAATCCCTCTTTTCATTCATTGTTTAATCAATACTATAAAAATGACTGTGATGAATGGCCCATGCATCCTTAAGGAAATTTCTATGATCTTGTACCTTGTTGTTTGACCTTGGAGAATTCCATGGACAACCATGAGAGCCATACTTAATGTTACAAATTCATTTGAAATGACCATTGTTATATCACATATTGCATGTGTGATTCCATAAATCCCTAGGCATGAACCATAAATCCCTCTTTTTCGTTGATTGCCTAATCAAAACCATAAAAATACTCCCTTGTAGTACTAGATGCAGGGACATGTGTACTGTCGAACAAATTTTACAAGGAAATTGTACTAGGACTAGACATGAGAAATAGTTCCCTGTGAATGGGGCCAACGTTGAAATTTTTTCAAACTATTTTTGTTTTTGTTTGTCACTAATGTGAGGGGCTCCATTCAAAAATTGGTTGTTTGCAATAGTGATTTTTGTTGACATGGACATATTTTGTATACCAAGTTTGATCGAAAACAATGCAATTATGAGTAGGTGTGTCCAACACATATCTTTGATCTTCTTTCTCAATGAGTGCATGGCATATTCTTTCCAAACTTTGTGTTTTTATTATGATTGTTCACTCTTTGGAATGAATTGACTTCTTTTGTGATACCTAAATGGTTGCAGTTGTGAAGGAAAGCACTTGCAAAATATTTTTTCTTTGTGTTTTCAATCATCCAATGAGCATAACATTATTATAAGCATGACCCCTTCTTTTCCTTTTCAAAATTCCAATCTCTTCTAGGAATTTTTATCCCTAAATGATTCCATTTCAAGTTAGAGAAAAGTTTTTTGGGATATTCTCTATTTCTAATCAAGATTTCCGTACAATGCATATTCATCTTGACTCGATGTGTTTCATATACTCTAGAAGAAAAACTGAGAACAAATTCAAGAGTGCCTCGTCCTCTTTGGGTTTCTTTAAGTTAACTCCAATGGCATTGACTTGTCTAAAATTATTTTGGAATAAAACATAGATGTGGCCTCTTGTTTCACAAAGTTATTTTTAATAAAATTCTTTAGTATGATGCACATTAAAATTTCTATGATCTACTCATTGATGGATTTCTCCTTATGAAAAATGTAAAGAAGGGCTCACAACAATATTTGTTGCTACTTGTTTCAATAGTACACTATGGAAATGGGACTCATTTACTTATAACATAGTTTGAAAATCCAACTAGAACAAGATGCTTCATTTGTTAAGTCAATATGTAATCGGTTACAATTACCAAGGCTCTCATGGGGCTTTTAAGAACATATTTTCTAGAAGTTTTACCTTCTCTCAACAATGTCCATTGATTATTGAGAAGCATTGCCACCTAGTTAATTAACAGCTTGGAGGAATGAATCCACTCTTTGCTTGAAATATCAAATTCTTTATTTCACATAGAAGGAAACTTCAATGCTATCCACATATTCTAGAATTGCTTCATCACTACCTACTCAAATCTTCCCTTATTCTTAATATTAGCCTTTACTTTCCATTATCAAACTACAAATAAATCCATTTGCAAAGGGTGCTCTTCAAGTGCTTATGTGATTATATAGTGGACTCTAACAACAGATCGAAACTCCTCTTCCCTTTCCACAAAAGCTACACTTCTTAAGAAGTTTTGAATATCCCTTCACTCCACTGGTTGGTCACAAGAAAAAAAAATATAGATAGATTGTTCCAAGGTTGGCAGTGGATTACATAATGTCATATGGTTTCTATAAGGATGCCAATGAGATATCAAAAAACTATAAACCCTAATTTTTTTTCCAATGGTGCTCATGTATCTACCATGAATAACTTAGAGCTACTAAGTTCCATAGGTATAAGAAAGAAGAAATTGTCAACCACCTACGGAATATAGTTGAATCCACCAGTCCATAGGAACTTTTTAGTATCCACATAGCTCTGACATCCGACATAGAGCTAATTCCCATCCTAGAGGGGAAACAAAGAGAGGCAATTTCCCATGTTGAAGATACAGTAAAAATTTTAAGGGAAGGTGCACTCCAAGCTTTCCAAGCCATATGTAGTGGGATTCATCTTAATCTTTAGAGGATAGAACCACACTCCCCTCATAATTTATAAGCTACCCTACATAGGTCTCAATTTTACAAGGAGTCTTTGAGGAAAATCAAGCTCAAATAGATCAGGCTAAGATTCAATCCTCCTCTCCCACTACATCCCACACCTCTAGGAAATTTGGATGAGGAAAATGAGAAGGAATATTTGAAATAAATTAAACAAAAATGTAGGGTACCATGTCAAATGTTTCAATACTCAATTCGTGTCCTATGACCTTAGGGATGCTTGCAAGGAAAAAAAGTAATGGGACAAAAAAAGAGGTAGGGTAAATGACATAATGCACATGAGACATGTTTTATTGCACAAGGATGGAAAAAACCTTTTGTTGGGGGGTGATGATGAGTCACAAAATAGTGGAAATTTGAGGCCCATATTGTTACTAATATGCATTCTTGAGGTTATGCAAATCATTTTCTCAAGTAGGTTTAATCACAAGGGGAATTTTCATCAACTTGAACTTCAATGGTTTCTTTTATCTTTGTCACATAGTTATGTTTTATTTCTGCAAGTATATCATAGTTTCATGTAGAGAATTCATGCAAGTTGTTATATGCATTTTATTTTCTTCATGTCATTTCACTTTTAGATAATGAAATTTTGTTGTCACAACAATTTCATTTATGTTATTATATCAAGTTAATTTTCTTTGTGGCATATTATTTCTATTCAAGTTAATTATGAAAATTCACTTTTCTAACATGGTATTGCAACCTTCTAATTTAGTTTTAGAATCTTAGCCTATCTCATGAATTCTGAGATGATTATTCATTGAAATGATTGATAGATTGAGCAGTCTTATGTATGTTTCCTCCTTCCTCTCTAGAATAGTGTAAACCACTCTCATTAACCCCTTCTCCTTATGCTCTTTATTTGGAGTATAAGGAGTGTAGATCACCAACCTTGGAGGGTGAAGAAACATGATATGAATGGATGATATTGGGCATCCTCCTTTCTTTTAGATTATTTTTTTTATTCTTAGTGTTAGCATCACTTCACCCTTAGTGTAGATAAGAAACCCTAAATAGAGTCTTATAGTCAAGCTAAGGAACATTATGATAGATAGGTTTTTAAGCCTATGATGCATGCACTTACCCACTACCTATATCTCTATTGAACCAACCCTCAAGTAGCCAACATAGTGACTATAACTTCGTATGTCTCTCTTAAGTAGGGAAGTGAAGGTCATGAGAAAAATTGTTGAACGAAAGGGTCAACAATATTCAAGCTAGACTTAGGATTTACATTCCTCATTAAGTTTATAAATCAAATTATACTAGTGTAGTTGCACATAACAAAAAACATAACATATTAATTTAATTTAATTATATAATATATATTAATTATAACAAAAAACAAAACATATTAATACATAAAAAAAAACATATATATATTATATATATAATATATTAATTAAATATAAATTAATTTTATAAAATATATTAATTAGAAAAATAAAAAAAAATAAAATTCAAACAAACAAAAGACACTCGCACACATACTCATTCATGAAATTAGAGCACACTCATACTTGCGCAACACAGAAGATAATAGTTGGGAAAGAGATAAAGTTGAGCCCTCTCGTGAAGAGCTAGGCAAAGAGGAGACCAAGACACAGATAAGGAGCTGAGTAAGATAAAGTCGAGTGATAGCGATAGAGAAGTAGGCCAAGCACAAAAAATTCGAGCGAGAAAGACAGAGAAGGAGGCCAAACATTACGTCATCGAAAATGGTAATTTCATGGGATTTGTCCCCAAACTCATAAGACTCCAATCGCATTAGGGTTAGGGTTAGCTTTTTCCTCTCTAAGTGTACCATTTCGAAACAATAATACATCATCAATGAAGATCCCTGCCCTTTTTTTTCTCCATAAGGATTGATCCCAAACTATCATTTTTTTTCATTCTCCTTCTAATTGATCTATCATTTCCTTGTTTTTTCCTAACATGGTTCCCTATTTTAGGTCCCATAAATCAACTCAAGCTTCTCCTCTATCTCTATTTTTGGGTATTTTGGCAATCTACACAATATTTTGAGATGGATTTGGTCCTTTTCAAATTTTCAAGAAAACTTGTCATAGCGTATTCACTTAACCTATAATTGCAACCCATTCATTTTTTATCATTTCCCTCTATTCCTCATTCTTGATTTGATATGAGTTGAATTTGTATGGCACCGGGGGATTTTTTTCCTTTTGATTTAAGTTCAAGAATAATTTGAAAGTGATATTAATTTACATCAACTCCAACCTTCGTTATGTATCTCCCAAGCTAAGTGGAGAAACTATCTAAAACAAGAAATTAGTCAATCCTTTTACCAATGGTTTTCGTGCTTGTCCTTTTATTGCTCTAGGCAGGTTTGATATTTAAGGTTTTACATCCACTATGCCCTTTTCTTCAAATAAGTGTTAAAAAACTAGCCAAGACATCAAGTATTCCCTAATATCCACATATATTTGTTCTTATCAATACCAAACTTATATCCCCTCATCTAGCTATGTGTTCTAAGAAGGAGGCCTCACCCACGATTTTTATCCATTGATCCTTTGTTTTATGACATGGCCCATATCGATTTTCAAAAATAATTTATTTTTTCAAATAAATCACATAGACAGTGCACATTATTGTAGAATAAAAAACATATGTTTTTCTTTTTATCTTGCATGACTACCTCTATCCAACTACCAATTCTCTTGATCAACCTATAACACTATTCACAAAAAAATTCCACCCTTTTAGTATAGCTAGAGTGATCTCACTACATCTTTGTTCTTGAACATAGCCACATGTACAAAGAGAACATCTACTTATAATTTTGGATGATTATTTTCAAGGATTTATGTTTAAGAGGTGATTCCAAACCCATTATATTTATGGACACATAAATCAGTACTTCCTCTTTAATGAGGTTATCCATATTTTAAGGGCCTTTTTTATTGATCTCTACTTCCCCTATTAACCTCAACATTTTCTTCTTCCTTAGATATTTGAATACACTAATTCCTTCCTTGACACTTTTGAATGGTAGCTATAGTTTTAGCTTCCAAACCCCCTCCTCTACCCTCTACAACATCATTGACATTTTTTATTTTACATGATCTCGGGAGGTATATTATGTTACATCTTGGGAGGAAGTACTCGTCCTTCTTTGAATGTGAATCACTCTAAAAAATCTCAATAGAGGGGACTTTTGTGGCCTTCTCTTTCCTATATTTTCTTATGATACATTTTTCAACTTGCTACATCAAGGTTTCATTTTTGTGTTACACCTTCATAAGTAAACTTAGTAGGGATGGGCCCTACTCCTTCAATGTCTTAACAATTTATTGTTGGATTTGTTCCTTCATCATTAAATTTTTATATCTTGTAGTTTACATCATAAATAAGGATATGTGTGGGTTGGGAATAACAAAAACCCCCTTCCCTTTCATTTATGTTCAAGTTAAATACCTAACTAAGATTCCAAACTATTGATTTCATAAAATAATAGAGATTTCATTTCTTTATTAGCCATGAATATTTATTTGTAATGTCTACTAATTTTTGTTTCTTCCTTATTCCCAATGTAAAAAGTGGGATGTGGGAATTTATCCCCTACAATATGGAACAAGTTTCTAAGAATAATTTGGGTGAAACTGAAATCTTCTTAAATTATAACTACCATACCTAGAATGAATTAACATTTGGCTCATATCATCTATCATGTCATTCTAACCCCTCTTTAGAAAGGAATATTTTAAATGGCCATTGGTTCTACAAAAATCCATCTGAAAGGGATGTTTATGTAGTCCATCAACTATATGGGCTACATTCCACCTGACACAATCTTAATGTCACCCAGGAGAACATCCCCAAGGTCTAACTCTATGAATTGTTTTTCCATAACTAGTGATGAGATTTCCATGCATTTTTTTCTAACATCCCTTGTAATATACTCCATTGACCTATTACTTATGTTATTGAAACTTTTTAGTCCCATAGTTCTATGATGAGATAAGGTAGTTTATCCAAAATAATGGCCAAATTTTCTTTAACTCTTAAAGTGTCAAATTTAGGCTTCACCATAAACCTCTCCCAATATCATTCCTATACAATATTGTCTTAAATAAAAAGGTAAGAAATCCTCTTTCCATCATATAAAAATTTAATACATTCCCTTAGTTACTATTCCATAGTTTTTCCATCCAGTAAATCAAGGTTTATTTCCCCATTTTATTGGTTAAAACTTTTTATTATTAACGTTTTTTTTGCATACACTGGGTTGTTTTCATTTATACCTATGAAGTCTATTTCCACATCCATCCTCTCATTCCTTAACTTTACTATACTAGTCCTATTGTTTATCTTACTTTCCCTAATTTTATCAACTAAAGAGACGACCTTCGTCTATTTAGAGATCATTTTCATTCTGCTTTCATTATCATCTACTACATTTCCTAAAATTTGGTAATGGGATGCATCCCGTAATACCCCTACATACTCATTCAATAAATAAGGAACATATCTTAGCCCAAAGAAACCAAGTGAATGAAGTGTAAGAGGGATTGAACTCGCCTTGTGTTTCGTTTCAACATCTATCTTGTGAACTCGCCTTGCATTGTGTTTGGGCACCCATCTTGTCAACTCATCTTGCGCTGCATTCGGGCGCCGATATTGCCAACTCATCTTGCATTGCATTCGGGCACCCATCTTTTCAACTTGCCTCTCATTGTGTTTGGGCACCCTGCCTCATTTTTGCAACAACTCCTCTTGTGGGCACCCATATTTCCAAGTCTCCTTGCCTTTGTGCACCCGACTTGTCGACTCACCTTGCCTTTGCATACCCATGTTGCCAACTTTCCCTTCCTTGCCTTCTAGAAACCCCAATTTTTTTCCCACACGAGTTGTGTCACTAACACTTCGGTTTTGTAGGCCGGGCGCTCATCTTGCAAAATAGTGTTTCCCCGCCTTTGCATTCACCACTTTATTTTCTTCACGTTTCCTCATGTGGTTGCCCATCTTGCCAATTTTCTTTTCCTAGCCTTTTGCCCCTCTTATTTATCAAATCTTCCTACCTTTCATTTGGATTCCCTTCGTTTTTTTCTCCAAGATTGCTGATGTGGGATCTCCCTCTTTCCATGCCTCTGAGCGCCTATCTTTTCAACTCGCCTTGGTGTGTCATAGAGAAACACCATTTTTGCGTTGTCTTTGGGAAACCCCAAGTTTATTCCCATATGTGAGTTGTTTAGATGGCTCCTCGGTTTTGTTGGTTGGGCACTCCTCTTTCTAGCTCGGCTTGCCTTTGTACGCCCCTCTTTCCAACTTGCCTTGTGTTGCCTCTAGAAACCCCAAGTTTGCCTTACATTAGGGAAACCCCAAGGTTTTTTCCCACCGCACCTGTGCCACTGGATCGTTTGTTTTTGTTGGTGGGGCACTCCTCTTGCCAACACAGCTTGCCTTTGGGTTCTCCTCTTACGAACTTAATGAAACTCTATGCAACATGCAACGTATGTAATAATGCAACTTATACAACTATGCAACTATATGCAAGTTTATGAAACTATGGAACTTATGAAACTTATGCAACTTATGAAACTATGCAAGTAATGAAACTATGCAAATTATGCGACTTTATGCAACTACACAACTTTATGCAACATGCAACTATGCAAATTATGCAACTTTATGCAACTATGGAACTTATGCAACTTTATGCAACTATGCAAGTTATGAAACTATGCAACTTTATGCAACAATGCAACTTATGCAACTTTATGCAACATGCAACTTATGCAACTTTGTGCAACTTTATGCAACATGCAACCTATGCAACTTATGCAACTTTATGGAACTTATGCAACTTTATGGAACTTATGCAACTTTATGCAACTTATGCAACTTATGAAACTATGCAACTATATGCAAGTTTATGCAACTATGGAACTTATGCAACTATGCAAGTTATGAAACTATGCAACTTATGAAACTTTATGCAACTACACAACTTTATGCAACTACGTAACTTTATGCAACATGAAACTATGCAACTTATGCAACTCTATGCAACTATGCAACTTATGCAACTTATGAAACTTTATGCAACTTACGAAACTTATGCAACTTTATGCAACATGCAACTTATGCAACTTTATGCAACATGCAAGTTTATGAAATTCCACAAGAGGATGTGTGAATGACCTCCTTCCACTAGGACCAATTGGCCCCTGGCATGGAAACAATATTCTTATGCTGCACATGCTTACCAACACTCTATCCATGAAAGGACTTCACTTGGAGGACCTCCTTAGTGTGCAATCATAGCACCTTGTTTCACCCAAAATAGTTGACAAATCCATCACCCTATCTACATCAATTCCCAAGCCTAATGTTGGGACTTTAATGCCTCTTTCTATCCAAACGAATTTCATACATCTCTAATGTTGGGACTTTAATGCCATTCTATAAAAGAGAAGACTCACACCCCAAAGAATACCAAGATAACAATAATGGGATGCAAAGTATGATATGAATCAAGTAAACAAGGACCCCAATAAGTTTTTTACATACAATAGAATCAATTATATTCTCCAAGAAAAACATGGGTTCCCTAAATATTTTCTCGCTAACTTATCTTCTCATTTTTTCGAGTGTTGGTAGAACAAACTTATATTTGCATGATAACTTATCTTCTTGTTTTAACGAGTGTAGGTACCACCAAATAGGTATCTTTTGAATCTATATTCCTCGAGTGATGATCAATATATACTAAGAGAGGTTGAAAGTGAGACGTGTTGTACTAGGTCTACCGTTTCTAGATCAACTAGATCTGAAAGGGTAAGGAAAATGTTTTTTATATGCATGCAATTTTTTATTGCCAATGGAGGGTCATGTAATTATGATGTTGAGATCATACATGACATTGAGTTTCCATTGAGGTATAGACATCTATTTCAATGATGGGAACCTAAGGAGCTACCGGAAGTGGACACAGATTTCTTCATCAGTGGGAGGATGTATCGCATTGCTCCTTCGTTCTTACATGGATTGGGGTTATTTTCCATGGATGGCATAAAGGTTGGCTATGGAACTATAAATGAATTGATGGATTATGTCGTACCATTATACAAATAAAATCATTGGTTGATGTTGGTCCGATATACGTGAAGTAAGCAAAGCTACGGAGTTATCGCAAATTATATACAACTAGTAGATAACAATCAAAATAAAGGGGCAACTATGTATATTGATGGAAGGCCAAAATATTCTGGAAACATTGCGGGCTTTATAAATAGTACATGACCAGTGGAAACAACTAAGAAACCAAATTTCATATTTGAGGGATGCAAAGGAAATCGTATATTTGTATGTGCAACAAAAACAATAGTTCCAAGTGAACAGTTGTTGATCGGTTACAACTTAAATCGAATAGATGGAGGGGGTGCGGATATGGGGGTAAATATATTACATACCATTCAACTCAACCTTTGATCATTCATTGTTATAATTTATCGCTGCTATATTTCAATTTTTTATTGCATATATTTCATTTTTTATTATTTATTTTTTGATATTACTGCAATATTTCATTTTTTTAATGTTACAATTACTTTCATAACTCTTGTTGATTAATTTATTGTGTCAACATCTGTCCAAAGCAACCATGAGAAATCACACGCTACATCTGTCCAGGGTGACCGTGGAAATGCACCCGCTATGCCTCATTAGGTAAATGTTAAATATAGTAACAACTTATGACTACAACAACTGAATTTCTGAAATTTCAATATTTATTTTTTGATATTACTGCAATATTTTATTTTTTTAATGTTACAGGTGAATTTCATAAAAAAAATTGATTGATTGATTTTGTCAACTTCTATCCAAGGTGATCGTGGAAAATCACTCGCTGCATCTATCCAGGGTGACTATGGAAGTGCACCCGCTATGCCTCAGTAGGTAAATGTTAAATATACTAACAACTTATGACTACAACAATTTCTGAAATTTCATTATTTATTTTATGATATTACTGCAATATTTCATTTGTTTAATGTTACAGGTGAATTTCATAACTTTTTTTGATTGATTTATTGTGTCAACTTTTGTCCAAGGTGACCATGGAAAATCACCTACTACATCTGTCTAGGGTGACCTTGGAAATGCACCTGCTATGCCTCAGTAGGTAAATGTTAAATATAGTAACAACTTAAGACTACAACAACTAAATTTCTGAAATTTCATTATTTATTTTATGATATTATTGCAATATTTCATTTTTTTAATGTTACAGGTGAATTTCATAACTTTTATCATAGAGGGGTTTTCGCAGTGCAACATATTAGATATAATTTTGGGGATTAACTGCGTAGAGTAAGTCATTAATCTATGACCCATATCCATGATCGATTGATTTATTATGTCAACTTCTGTCCAGGGTGACCATGGAAAATCACCCGCTACATCTATCCAGGGTGACCGTGGAAACATACCCATTTTGCCTCAGCAGGTAAATGTTAAATATAGTAATAACTTATGACTACAATAACTAAATTTCTCAAATCTTAAAGTTCATCTCATTAATTTTATTCATCAATGTATTGTGGCATGCTCAATGTGGGAAGGCACCCACTGAGGATCTTGATGAGGACAACATATTTTATTCCACTAACCCAATAGAAGTTGTTGTGAAGGCCTTGAACAAAGAAAACATAGAATATATAGGTTTGTTTCGTAAAAGACCTCTGACACAGGAGGACAAAGAAAGACTTGCAGAGCTACAAAATCTAATAACTAATTTTGGGTAAGTGGCATATTCATATATTTTTATCAGCTATGACAATTTCATATCCACTTTTTTGTTTTATATTTTCTATATGATTTGATAAAGTAAAGTTTTATGATTGTAGGAGTGTTTAAACCCCATGCCTTAGGAACCTGTTGATCCTACAACTGCTATATGTAATAGTGATGGTCCAATGCAACAAAAAAATTGACATAGAAAAGTACAAGTGAGTCTTTTTGACCCTCCTGAGGTTCCCCTCGAATCCATTGATGGCCACAATGATGTTGACGGGCATGACACGTCGGAGCATGATGAGTCGGAGCCTGGGACTTCACATGACTCTGGAGAGGAACATACTGTAGATGGAGAGGAAGCTATTTTGCATAGAGAAGAACAAATTAAAATCATTGGATCGCTAGATCTCACCTTTCTGGTGGATGATGCATATGTTTCAATCAAGATTCATAAGATTGTAGGTATTTGTTAATTAATTGATTCATTTTTATCTTTAAATTGAAATGGACATTTGTTGAGATTATTATAAATTAATGGATAACATGTTTCTACAGGAAATAATGTTTTCTATAGAAACTTGAATGAAAAAGCATTGGATCTATTTGGCCCAACCATTCACACATGGTGGAATGGCCAAGATAGCAAAAAGAAAGATGAATTTATAGACCACATGGTAGACTTGTTTGACAATACGTTCAACAAGAAAGTGGTTACAAAGTTAGCTGATGAGAATTTAAAATATACCAAGGCCCAATATAGGGATAAATTGCAATTATACCTCAAGCATGAGCACCCTCCCATGGTTCTAGAGAAAGAGTGTAAGGCCCTAATAGAGGATGCAAAGGAGAACTTGTTTAAAAAATAATGAATACATCCACGAGCTGGTCAAGCAAGGTACAACACATGTCATATTATTAGTGAAATATGATCATTTATGTTTTTCTTTCTTGTTTTAAGTAACAATTCCGATATCTAATTTTTTTCAAAAATGACGCAGAAACCCTACCTCTGCCTCAGAAGGGTCCATTGACCTCTCGGTCTAAGGATCATTCTTAAGCCTTGATGAGCGAAAATGGCTCTTTGATTCTGTGTTGAAATCGTATGAATAAATCCACAGGTCCTGTTGAAACCCCACCTGCATGAACAAACACAAGGCATGAGCTTCCCCTCCACGTGACCATCGACAGTGACCACAGGACTTATCAAAAGGCACTTCATGCTTTAGGACTTCATGTGTTTTGTATGCGAGCCACCCTTGACTCTTATTCCCTGAATCCCTGATTGACCAATCTATGGTCTTGCGCTCCCCTATATCGATGGTTGTGATCATATCGTGATTTTGCAATTTCAGGACTTTCGATGCAAGGCGCCCCAACTCCTCTAGTTCTCGAAACCATGAAATGGGCTAACGATCTCTTATCTCATCCCTTATCTCTTCACTTATGTGACCCTCAGCTGCAACCTAGGGCCAACCTCCTTTGCACATCAGGACTTCGCGTTTCAAGAAGTTGACGCTCAACCCAACGCTGCCCTTGAAAGCCTGATCCTTGAACTTATGAAATCCTCTTGCCAGATCAATGACCCTCACTATCCTATGATCCAATGGTCCATGTTCTACCTTCACAAAATTGGAACTTCGTGACTTAGGAATTTGGGATGGTTCTCTCCTTCAAACTTCCAACTCCCGAATTGTCGAAATGTCGATACCTTAGATTGACAGTTCACTACCTACCTTGATCTAACAACCCAGATCCTTTCATGATTTTGGCTATCATTGTTGTAGGAAAATCTGCCTGCAGACAAGTAGATTGACCTCTAAGGCTTGACCTTAACCCTAGAAAGAAAAATACTTAACATGGACACTGAATTTTTTCAAATCTATCTAAACTAACGCATGAGAAGGAAGGATGATAGAAGTACATTTTTATTGACGTTTATCCCTGCACGCTCTGAGTTGCGCTCCAATCCTTTTCTCCTCGCTGAGT